>VZTL01009409.1:5358-46549 GCA_013400535.1 Scopus umbretta
CTTTTTGCTGCTAATGTACTTGTAAAAACTTTTTTTATTATCTCTCACAACAGTGGCCAGATTGAGTTCTAGCCGTGCTTTTGCCTTTCTAATTTTCTCTCTGCATGACCTAAAGAGATCCCTGTACTCTTCCTGAGTTGCCTGCCCCTTCTTCCAAAGGTGGTAGACTCTCCTTTTTTTCCTGAGTCCCTCCAAAAGCTCCCTGTTCAGCCAGGCCGGTCACCTTCCCCGACGGTTTGTCTTACGGCACATGGGGACAGCCTGCCCCTGCACCCCTAAGACTGTCTTCTTGAATAGCGTCCAGCCTTCCTGGACCCCTTTGCCCTTCAGGACTGCCTCCCGAGGGACTCTTTCAACCAGTGTCCTGAACAGGCCAAAGTCTGCCCGCTGGAAGTCCATGGTAGACGTGCCCTCCATGTGTGTTAGCCAGTCTGATCACTGTAAATCAGCCCTGATCAGAGGAAATGGCTGGAGTTCTGTTCCCACTGGTTCTAGAGTGGGAAATTTCTGAGGATACATGGGATCATGCGTTTTCAGTGCTCAGGGTATTCTGCACTGCAAACCTAATTGAATTAGATGATTTCAAGGGCTGTCAGCTGTGGATTGTAGACAACCTTAATTTCTCTTCTGAACCTTGGCATCAAAACTGAACCCAAATCCAGCTGAATACATCTCAAATCCCCGTGTGAACATTCTAATTTAACACTGAGAGTGCCTTTCTGCACCTGAGCATAACCCCAAATTATACCCATCCTCAAAATGCATTAAGCAAAATTGAAAAAATGCATTGCTATTGCAGAGAAGGTGGTACATGTAAGAACTTCAGTCATGCTGGTGTTTTTCTTTCTTCCAGGATGAGAGAGCGTAGATAAACCCTCCCTTAAATTATCTGATTTGTCTAGGTGCCTGAATCTATGTGAAATAAATCCAGAACATATGGCCTGGACAAAAAGCTGTTCACAGTGAACAATACCTAGCTGAGACTCCATTTAAATATCTTAGCAAAGTCAACTGGGTAATCATGGTATTCATATACAGTATGTATGTGGGAAGCAGAAACATTCTTTCTATGAAAGAAAAAAATCTCATTAAAAACCCTTTTGCATTTCTGCTAAAAGCAGAAGCAGATCATCATACCAGGCAGAGTGTTCAAGTCTGAACTCAGAAGCAAAAGCAGGAAAAAGAGGGAAAAACAACAGCAATGACCTCCCTCTAATACTTTAGGAAATGCTTGTTTGGAAGACTTGCATGAGAACATACAGTCTTAATGTTTTTGGTTCCTTATCAGGCTGGACCAAGCTCAAACCAATGACCTCAAGGTTAAAACCCTACATGTCTTTTCCATCTTCCTAAACAACCCAACCCTTCCTACTAATAAAATACCTTATTCAGAAGTCCATACCACTGAATTACATATAGCTTGTAAAAACAATTAAGTTTAGACAACCAACTGACAATCAGACCATCAAGTCTATATTGTCTCAAACAGAGGACATGAAGAAAAGGAGTCTGATGCTCAGGTGCTCTAAAGGGCTCCATCTGATGTAATGAAGAGATATCTGTCAAGAGCAGATAAAGGTCTGGTATTTGGTGCTTAAGAGTTTACATGTTTTAAGGACAGATCATTTATTAGAGATATATATATGGGAGATGTTCCAAAGTATCTATTTCTGATTCAGATATGAATCTCTTGGATTACCATGTCATTTAACTTTTTAGTATTTCAATTTTTACCCTGGGTGATGGAAATGAAACTAATCTTTGCCACAGAAATGTTGAAAGTTTCATCAGTGCCAAACAGAGACTGTTTCATAGATGTGTTTCCTACTGTGCTATTCTATTTTTGGTGAATAAAACTCTTCTTGTTTTGTTTGTGTATACTTTTGCCTTCTATATTTACCACTGATGTTCGTCTGATATATGAAACATTAAATTCTGAGTTGGACAAGTTATTTACCTGTAAGTAGAGTTCACAAAGATGTGTCAGTCTAAAGCCTCTTCCCGCTGGGTAGACAAACCCATCAAATGCCTGAGCTCAAAGAATTTTTCTCTCCAATAGTTCCAGCACTGTGTGTGCGTCTTCTCTTGTGTCCCATGCAGACAGTATAGAGAGGTGGGCGTTTTCTCTCCTCACTTTCCTTGCAACTACAGGATCCCAGTGTATGAGGGACTCCAAGGAAGAAGACAGAAGGCAGCAGTTATAAAAGGTACATGCATGCAGCATAAGAGCTCCATTCACAGGTTAGCCCATCTCTGGCTGTTGGTTCATTCCACTTTGAGTGACTCCAGTGCCTACAGGTGTGTCTGAGGTCTGTGGGAGCTGGGAATTGCTTTGCCAAGAAAAAGTGTGTGTGTGCAAGAGCAGAGCTAGGCCAAAATACATCCTGGGAAGGTATAGTGGGCATAACTGGCAAGTTTTGGGTAGCAGAGAGCTACAGGAACGACCTGTGTGGGAACAGGCCGTGAACCATCCTGTGTAATCACAGCCAGTTCTAGCCAGCTGAACAATCAACCCAACCTGTGCCAAAACCTCAGCTGGTCAGAGAGGCACACAGTGCCTCTGCTCAGCCATATGTAAGAAAGGGCAATAGCTGCTGGGGACATGAGGCCAAAAGAGAGGCATGTGAGGAGACACAAAAGGAGACATAGGAGGGCTTGTTTGAAGGTACAGTAAAGATACAGGAGGAGGCACACAGAAGGGGACATTTTGGGAGCCATGGATGGAGATGCACTCTTGAAGGAGGCACTACTTGCCAGAGGACCGCAGCCCATGGGTAAGCCCACGCTAGTGCAGGTATGCCCCTGAAGCAACTGCAGACTGTGGAGGAACCCACACTATGGCAGAGGAAAAAAGAAAGAACCAGAAACAGCAGAAAGAAACTACTATGCACTGATTGTTTAGTTGTTTGTTTTATTTGTTTCTCAATACCCAAATCTGTATATAAAAGTTTATGTTGATGGGCTATGAATTCAATGAAGTTAAATTTGCAGAGGTGACTGTTTCGCCTGCAACAGGACAGGAGAAGCTGTCTTCAGCTGAGGTTGTGGAAGGGCACAGAGGTAGTGACAGCACCTCCACAAGTCTTTTATGCCCTTAGCACTAGGAAGGAGAAGCCTCTGTTTCCTATCCCACCCATGATATCCATGTGGGTCTTTCCATAGGCCAGCAATGGAGTGAGAACTAATCTTACCTGGATAATGTCGTAGTGCCTTCTTCCTTCAACTCTCCACTTATATAGGAACCATGCTCAGTTTCACTCTTACTGGAAGGAAGAAGGAAAGAAGATGGTGGAAAGACCGTACAGAAAGAACTAGCATTGTGGCATGACAAGGAAACCACGTGCTGGCGACAGCACTTGTTTCTAGAAAGGATTATGTTCAGATGACTTCTTGTCACAAAGCTGGCATTCCTGCCTCTGCATTATGAGAACTATCTGACAGTTCAGAAGTTTAACAGAAAGGATGTTTCTCTCTTGATCTCCATTTAGGAGCCACTTGAGGCTGTTTTTTTATTTCTGAGCAGGATACACAAGTATTTCTTTTTTTCCTCTTTTCTTTTTCCTAGAAGTCAGCAATTGTGTGAGAAAGAAGGGTGAAACAGATGAGACAATAAAAAACATATGACATACAGCCTGGATGTATATTTCCATCCATGTGTCTTCCTTTGCATTTGTTTCAAATTTCTGAGCATCTAGCATTTCTAGCCTAAAAAAAAAAAAAAAAAAAAGCAGGGGNGTTTGTCTGTCTAGACTAAAAAAAAAAAAAAAAAGGCAGGGGACTGTTAGGAGAAACCTGGTCTGGGTCAGTTGGTGGTATTTCATTGAAGTCCTAAGTGTGATTCAGATAGACAGTCTGTTCTCAGTAGGTATAATTTAGACAGGGAGTATAGAGAGGCAAGTTACTATTGTCCACAGTAACCCACAGATCCAACTCAGTCTAGATGAGTCCAAAAGACTCAATTTCATTGTAGCACGAAGAAGTACATCAAAGAATAACTGCACCTTATAACAATGTAGGCATTTCAGAGATTGGCACTTTAAAAAGATTAAAAGATAAACTGTCTTTTTATGACTCTTTTCCATGTAGCCACAGAAAGAAGTCAGACCATTTTGTTACATCAATTAGCTTGACAACTCTACTGGGTAAATTATGAAACAAATCTTCTGTGCATTACTTTCTGCGTATCTGAATTCATCCTATAATAGAGTCACTCATTAAAGCATATACTGCATCTGAAAATTTCAGTATTTCCAGTTTAGTGAAATTTTTGTCTTACTAATTCAGTTCTCTGTTTCGCTGTAAACACTGCATATATTAATATTGAATATAGTTGAGATCAAAATGCTGTTTAATTACCTAAAATGTTACTTTATTACAAAGAAAGGTAGTTCAATATATAGGAAAATGAATGTGTAATTAGTAAGATGTTACAATGATGAATGAGTTGAGGGAATGACATTAATATTACAGGGACACATTCCAGAAGATACTAGTTGAAAGAGCTTTGTGTCATTAACTTTATTGGGAGCCCTTCCAAAAGACTTAAGTTGAAAGAACTCATACCATTAATATTATCTGGAGTCATTCCAAAAAAACAGTAGTTGAAAGAGCTTCTTGTAGGATGATTTATTTGTTGGTTTAAGCAGATAAGTTAACCCTTTTGGTATTGGATGCTGGATTTTGACAGCAATTCAGTGTACTAATGGCTTTCATAAAGGGAGCTGAAGTATCCTGGACTAATATTCACTAAATGTTGAAGTTAACCACTTGAAATCAGGAAAATGTTTTTCTGTCTTCTCCAAGCCCCTTTAAATAATTTTTTGTGTGCCTTTTTCATGGCATAAAGACAAACATTTATTTTCCTGGTCCTTCACAGCTCAGTCCTTTTCTATCCCCTCTGTCTTGTATTTATCACCAACATGTGTCATTACTATTAATTTTACATTTGAAGTGCTCTTCTTCTGCCAGGACAGATCATGCCTCTACAGACGAGTTCTCAAAACATTTAATTTATTGCCCAATGCTTCTGCACTAATAGTAGTTTGAAATGCTCATTTGTCTTCTTCCAAAAATGTCTCTGCATGACTGTCTCACAGGATGCTCTCTATGTACTGCTTTGTGTATCCAATACTAAGAAAACTTCCTCATCTCTTACATGATGAGGGATATAGCTTGCATGTTTGTTATGCTGGATAATACTGTGTCATAGTTCTGTTCTATTTCCATATCTTCTCATATCCCTCTTTCAGCTCTTGTCTCAGATAATTTTGGGATGGGGTCCATGCTTGTTAGAAGAGCACTGAATATAGAAGAGTTCTGGCCATTGCAGAATTCCAACTAGTGTTGTGTCTATACTGTCATATTGCTATGTCCCATGTTTCATGCTCAGCTCTTAGTCCTTTGATCTTCCTCACTACATGCATGTTATTTATCACCCAAGATCCCATTGTGGGGTGGTGTTGGAAGGGCAGGAGCCTAAACAGCTCCCTTGTGAAAAAAAATTGCAAGCATGAACTGGAAACAGTGCATGCAGGATTTCATTCCTATATAAAATATAAAAATAAATCCTGGCAGATCTGGCTTTTTCAGCCTGCAGGCTTCATGGCCTTGCATGCCCTTCCTGATTCTCATGCTATAGACCAAAACAGCATGCCTTAGCCTTGGCAACATGCTATAAAACATTCCTGTGTTAGATTGTGAGGCAGCCAAGCATTCTGTTAGTTTGTGTCCATTGTTGAACAGAATGGTGCTAAAGAGCATTTAAAGAAGTGCCAACTGGGGTCAAGAGGAGACCAACACTCATGGTTTCACCAGTTCGAATTCAGAAAACATCATGTGAGGCCAAAGAAAGAAGCTGGAATTTGAGGGAAGTTTGATTATTTCCAAAATATGCACAACAACTTGGATGGAGAAGTAACTATCCAATATGCCCATGATCCCATGTGCTCAGGCCAAGCCCTGTACAAAGGTACCAGAGTCCAAGAGACTGGTCTGTGTCTCAGTGTCCACAGACACCCCAGGGCTCAGCTGTGCAACATCACATAGGAGTAGCCTCCAGATGGTGGTAACCATGGTGATGAGTGGCTCCGGACATGGTCATGGCATTCATGAATTTTGCCACTGATCAACAATGCTCTGCAGGGGCAGGGAGTGATGCCTCTACTGTTTCACACAGTTTTAGGTCCTAGCACTGGGAAATCTGGGGGAGAGCGTGCCTTTAGTGTCTTACAAGCACAGTGGGAAGATGCACTTACTCCTTCAGAGAGGCCAAGAGCACAGCAATGCATGGACATGGACAGTTGGCAGAAGGGTCTTGCTTACCTTTCCTCTGAGCGACCTGGCAGGGAACTTTCTCCATCCAAACTGGCTTGGGGTGGATAGCCCCCCAAGGCCACTTCCTGTCCATGGCAGAAAGGCACTTACGATGGCATGTTGCTGCTGCAGGGCAGGAATGAGGTCCCCACAAAGAGCTTCATATGTTCCCATACCTACCTTAAAGTTTTGGAGGTACTTTGAGCATCCCAAGTCTCAAATAAAATACTGCCATCAGAGAGTGCCCCCCTCATCAAAAAATGCCACTCAACAACAAAGACTGTGGCTGCCTCTCTGACAGAGTGAAATGAAGGGTAATGTCCCAGTCAAAACAGCCTTGTCTGATAGCATCTGAGATGAGAGAGGTCCATCTTGCCAGGGTCTACTCATCCTGTGTTAGATGCCTTTGCTCCAACACATAGGGTGTGAACAAACCTGAAATATTCTTCCTAGTCAAAGGCATAACACTGCCACTAACAACACCAGCAGCCACAGCAATGGACAAATTATGTAGCAAGTGCAAATAAGAGGTTAAGTGCCTGTCCCTGTCATATAGAGAACTGGAGATATTTAAAACTCAATTGGAGAAGATCCTCAGCAACCTGACTAAGCTGATCCTGCTTCAAGCAGAGTTGTATCAAAGGACACCAAGAGGTCTCTTCCAACTTAAATTACTCTTCAAATCAGTGATCTACCACATATCTATATCTATGCTAGAACACCATCACACACAACGATAGGAGAAGAAGAATGACCTAACTTAAAAGACCAATCTGACGTTCAAATGAAATAATTGCTAGTGATTGTGATGGTGCAATGTAAAGCTTGAAAGTTCTTCAAAGACTGAACATATGTTCTTTCTCTCCATCTTCATTACATATGCTATAAATAGAATATATATAGCAGGCAGCATGGGCTAACTTTCAAATTACTTTTTATGTACAGTACTCTTCCTTGTGGTAAATTGTTCACTATACAAGACTCATTGTGACACATATTATATGTAGCATGAGACTACTATCTTTTAATGGCAGTCTACATCTTGGACTAATTTTCAAAAGAGGATGCTTATATCTGTAGACTTAAACATGAAATCCCATTCTGTAGACTGTCTTTCCAAGCCAAAATACATTTGCAGCTGTATTCACATAGGAGATGTGTTAGTGATAATCTTAAGTGCAATCGTGTATCCAAACACAAGAACCCATATCAAAGAAACAACCTCTGGTGCCCAACACATACATACATAGCAAAGTGCTTCTTCTGCCTTGTCATCACACCTCTGACTCTGTTCTTTCTCCTTCAAAGTCTGATTTTGATATGCATATATTTGGTATCATATACTATGCAGACCTAATAGAAGCTCACACTATGCCATAAGAACCATTAAGAAACTTGCAGTCTACCTCAATTGTATAAATATACAATCAGGAAAAGTCTCAGGTCCACAGAACCCAGAAAATACATACGCAAGGCAGACAAGGGATAGAGGAAGAACATATGAGCATAGCAAACAATGTGGCAGTAGCAAATATTAGTTCTGTTAGTATTGTTATTATTGGTTCTATTTGTTGCTTAAATATTTTCAATGGAGTTCTGAGAGGAATTAGGTAGGTGGAAAAATAAAAGGATAGAAGTAAATCTGTGAAAGCAAATGGCAAATCTGTACAGACAACAGGATATACAGAGTTAAGACACCAGAAATAAGTTGTTAAAGTCATCACTGTTTTAATGCTTTCAGCTTGCACAGTTTCTGTAGTGGCTCTGTCAACTTTACTCTTTGGCTGGCTCAGGTCTGCTGCTTCTTTTGTAGGTTTTAAAACCTTTATGGCAAAGGAAGGAAGACATCTAAGCTCTGACCAATTTACCATCTGGATGGGTGGTGATGTGTTTAAGCACAGTAACTTCTTCTCAGCCCTTGTTCCTAGCATTCATTTCAATGTAAACTGGAAAAGCTGTGTCCCTTCATCACTTCAATCCTAGCTGTACTTCTAGCCCTGGTCATCTAGACATAGCCCTAGTGATTCCTAGTCCATACTTTTCAGTTTGGAAAGTTATACAGCTTTGCAAGGATCTTTAAGCATCAGTTGTCTATGCAGAGGATGAACAAAAAGGACAAATACTAGCTAAGGATAAGACTTTTAAAAAAATAACAAAAGCAATTAACAGAGAGTGGCCCCTGAGGGACTTTCAGAACTAAGTGGAATTTTGGTTTAAAGACAGAAAAAAGGTCATTCTTGCAGTCTTGCTTTTACAAAAAAGACCATACAGGTCATTTAAGGATTGAGAAACCTAAGAGGAGAAACAGAAATGCTTTATATTGGCTCAGCTGAACATAGATATTGAGGAAACTTTCAAGATTTGTTGTATATGCCAGAAGAACAAGCCAATTCAAGCAAGTGGCCCTGTTGGCAGCACAGGAAGAATTGTTCCCCTGGAGCAAAATAGGCTTAGATTTGTTTAGATTGCCCAAGAAAACAAATGTGCTCTTTTCTGAACTAAGTTTACTAAGAAGCAGTATTTTGTAAAGTTTGGGTATAGACAAGTTACTGCTAGTTATGCCCTTAGCCATAATCCAACAATGACTTTGAAAAAGTTTACTACAATTAAATTTCAGCATATAACAACTAAATACAGGTTGCCACCTGTAGGTATTTGTTTTAGTAGACAGGGAGAATTATAATGCTTTTATTGATGATAAAAGTTGATGTCAATGTTTTGTGGAAGTATAAATACAGGTATATGCAATATGATCTGATGGTCGTGGAGTTCTCGAGTATCTCTTGGCTGGAAGCACCATATATGCACATGTTGGAAATCAGCGATCAGAAAACAAAGGAAATGGAAGAAGCACAAAGTCCAATTAAAAGTGTCTCATGTCATGCACTCTAATTACATGCCAAATGACCAAATTTCCCCAACTTCCCAGCTTTTCCTATTCATACTGTGGTTTGACCCAGCCCTGTAAACCTCAAGTGGACTCCGATACACTTGTCCCACGTGCTTATGAGATTGGCATCAACAGAGAAATGCTGATATGTCCAGTTTCAGAAGAGAAGGTAAGAGTCATTCAGTTTGACTTTTTTTTCCTTGACACAGTAACGATTAGACAGTTGTTACAACAGGTAAGACAGCTAAAGCCCAGGTCTTTAAGAATACTATAAAAACCAACCACTTCAAATTTCTTGTTACAGCAGTTTTGATATTTCAAGAGAGACCTGCCAGTGAAAGGTACCTCAGAGACTAGTCAAAAATAATTATTAACCTCACCACGTGATGACCAGTTTATGTAGTAGGTTGATCACAAATATTTGGAAGTAAGCCCCGTGTATCTTGCTTAAGGATTGATATTTTACGTGTTTTGGTCAGGAGGATGACCAAGAAAGATCAGCCTCTCTAAGAGAGCTCTGCATGCATGGAAACTCTCTTAGATGAAGCTCCCTTGCTGATGTAGAGGGGAAAGAGGGGAAGCTGGAGAAATGAACCAATGAACATGCTTAAATATATTTTATGTACATTTCATATTGTATATTTATCTAAAAAATCATACAAACAAAAATAGTTATGGAACTGCAACTCTAGTAAAAGGCCTCCTAATCCTTCATCCTAAACTGGGAGATATAACAGAGCCCTGGACTTGACACCTGGATGGTCCAATGGTGAGTGAGATATAACCAAAAGTAAGAAACAAGTAGCCAGAGCTCTACATGTCTTGCTAGAAAGAGGACTCCCACCAGTAGCTATGTACTTCAGCGAAGGAGCTGTATATTGTTTATCCTTCTTTGCTTCCTATCCCTCCCTCCTTTCCACAAAGCACTTATTAATCTATCTATTCATTTGTTTGGTTCATCACATACATCTGCAGAAATATTTGTCCAGATAAACTAGCTTTATTTTCCGAGGTTCCTATGTGAATATTCAAATCTCTGTAAAGAGAATTCTAGAAGCCTTTTATTGCTGCAAATAAGGCCTGACAAAAAGATTACTGTTATTAAGTTTTATGTGGGAAAATGAGCTGTGGTGTATGAAACCTTACCTTTAAGGGGTTCATCTTAGGAATTGTGTCACTGATCAAAAGAATCTTGCTCCATTACCACAGACCCTGAAGTTACATCTAAACTGCTCAACAAAGCGTGCCACCTTGGCTGGCCTGAAGGCCAGGTGGCACCAGCTTGCTTACCGCAAACTGCATTAGGACTAATCTCCTAGAGATTTGTCTTGGAGATGGCTAGATGAAGCAACCCGAAGAAAAAGCCAGGGAATGAGCTAGCAATTAAATGATGTAGATCATCTCGGGCATAGTGCCTTGAGCTCCTTCCCAGCCCTCTTCTGTTCAGCAGTAATGACTGAGCCCTACCCTCACCTTTCAGCATCTACCATGGAAGTAAGATGGCACCAACATACAACTAATGAGTGCCTGCACCCTTTTAGAGGAGGCTCAGGAACAGCTTGGTAGTAGGTCTCACCACCTGCCAACAGGATTCAGCAGGGTTCGAATCATATGGTTTAATTTTGTGCTGCAGGACAGAAAAGTAAAGAAACCAGAGGAAGCACAGCTTAATACTGCACCTGAGGTGTTAACCAGAAACCAGACCAAATACACTGCAGAATTTCTTGCTGTATCAGATGCAAGAGAGACCAGAGTCTGTCCAAGCAACATGGAAAGGTTGATTCTGAGCTCATTCCACTTTCAGGCATCAATGACATTTGCAATGAGCTGCAGTAATGCAGCTCAAGCAAGCAGATGGAGTCACTCAAACTAGGACAGAATAGAGGAGGTAGCTCTGCTAGCTGTTTTGAATTGCTCTTCAGAAAGCTTTGATTATTCCAAGCTATTACCTGTTGAGAGATCCTAGTACATGGCTTTTAACTAAGGCTGTCAGACCACAGCCTTGCACCATAGTTTACTCCTCTGCATGCAGTGTGCTGCACCATCCACAAGATATACAACAAGTCCAAGGGAGTCTCTTGCAAGTATTTCTGTGGAAGCTGACACCAACACAAAAGTTCCTGAGTCTAGCTGTTAGCAGGAATGGTGCTGACAGGCCTTTGGAAGGGTCTTATGAATATGGATCTAAAGACTGTCAGCCACCCTGCCCAGAGATGGCTTGGAATGATCCCATTGCATTCATCTTTCTAGGTCAGCTTTTGATGGATGGTTTGTTTATCCAGATAATCTCTCTTTGAGAATAACTCTTCTAACCAAAGTGAGGAAGTGACTGAGTTGTCACCTCAAAGCCTGTGGTATACTCATGCTTTTTTGGTTTAACGCAGATTTTAAAAATGCTCCAGGCACTATAGAGCATCAAAAGGACTTAGCCTGTGACAGAGCACATTTCTGGACCAAAAGCTGCTAGAGGTATTATATTACATGAATGGTCAGCTGTAAGTTCGTATCCTGTAGTATTTTCTTCTGGATATGGAAACACAGCCATTTAAAAAAAAAAAAAAAAACCAAAACCAAAAAAAACACCAAACCAAACCTCTGCTGTATTGGTCATACTTCTTACAGATGTTTTTAATCACCCTCTGTAACAGAAAAATATTTTTCCTTATGCAAAAGTCTCTTACAAACATGACCTAGAGATTTTTTTAAATAACATTTTCATCATGCCTTCAGGCATTACCTTTCTACAACATTTTGGCAAGTACAAGGTGTACCATCACATCACAGAATACCATCTGGCTAGCAGTAAAAAAACTGATGTATGGAGTACCTCTATCCCACAGAGCTGTTTAAAGCACTGCATATCTTAATATAAACATCCTAAAATACATAAACATGTTCTGACTAAAATCTACCACTTAAAATTCAAACAAATGAGAATAAAGTGAGCATGAAAAAAAAGGCTTTATGAGCTAAATAAACCAAACGTCACTGTTGTTTAGAATTAGCATATTCAAGTTCATCTAACTGGTGTTAGATCAATTACTTTAATGCAAAGCCCAGGTCTGGCATCTGTATATAGGTTGGAAAAGTTTTCTTAATAAATAATTCCACTGCTCTCAAATGAGACTAATCACCAAAACACTCCTCTACATGCCTGCTAATAGAAGAATTTGGCTTCCGCAAATCAGGTCAAAAACTATTATAAACATCAATCTTGTTTTCCAAAAAAGTTTTGCTAAATTATATCCTAGCTCTCCAGACACCACCAACAATAGTGATTAAATACGCTTTAATTATAATGGGAGCTTAGACATGCAGTTCATTTGCAAACATTACATTCAGGCATCCACAGTCTGGTACTAAATCCCACTCCTAAATGGCTTAAGTGGTTGTTGTGGTTTAACCCTGATTGGCAACCAAGCACCACACAGCCGCTCACTCACCCTCCCCCTACCCCAGTGGAATGGGGGAGAGAATCAGGGAGGGAAAAAAAACCCAAACCCTAAAACCCGTGGGTTGAGATAAAGGCAGTTTAGTAGGACAGCAGAGAAAGAGAAAATAATAATAAAAACAGAATATACAAAACAAGTGACACAAGTGATACACAATGTAATTGCTCACCACCCAATGCCCAGCCCATTCCCAAGCAGCAATCACTCCCTCCCCTGGCCAACTCCCCCAGTTTCTATACTGAGCTTGACATCAGGTGGTATGGAATAGCACTGAGGCTAATTGGGATCAGCTGTCCTGCTTGCATTCCCTCCCAGCTTCTTGTGCACCTGGCAGAGCATGGGAACCTGAAAAGTCCTTGACTAGTGTAAACAGCTGAAACCAGGACAGTGGTGAAAACTTGAGAATTCAGAACTCCATTCAATAGATTAAATACACCAAGGCATCACACTGGGCCTCCTGCCTTCCATTAGGGAAGAGCACAGGCCTCTCACAAGTTCTTGTGCTCTGTCTGTCGGTCTCATGTGGACAGCTCAAGACACTCTATGGCAACAGGCAGCTATATTTAGACAACTGAATTGATTCCTACATGTCAACCTTTAGATGAGACAAACAATGTCACAGAAATGCCTGCTTCTCTCTACTGAGTATAGAGAAAGAAGAGCTGGTAGCTCAGGTCTCAAAACTGAGCAGAAGAGTCCCACTGCAGATGATTTGTGTAACGGTGGTGGTGACTCAACAGCAGCTGGAGGATGACCTTTTTCAAATCCTTCAGGATTTGAAAAATCCTGAAGTGGAGCTAGGTAAGTAAAATCCACCCCAGTCTTTGTGTGGATCCAGACATAGATACCTTGTATTGAAGGTGCATCAAGTGTATCTATCTCCTTGAAAGGAAAACAAGGAAAGCATCAATCTAATTTCTTATCTGTGCCTCTTGTCCTGGAGAGACAGAACTGTTCTTAGTACCAAGTTTACAGCTTCCAGCTACATTTCAGTGTTTCCATGTGTCAGCAGCCATGGATTACCTACTTATACAAAAGCCCCTGTACTGCTGCGATGGGTTGACCCTGGTTGGATGCCAGGTGCCCACCAAAGCCGCTCTATCACTCCCCTTCTCAACTGGACAGGGAAGAGAAAATATGACGAAGAGCTCATGGGTCGAGATAAGGACAGGGAGAGATCACTCAGCAATTACTATTACGGGCAAAACAGACTCAACTTGGGGAAAATCAGTTTAATTTATTACCGATCAAATCAGAGTAGGATAATGAGAAATAAAAACTAAATTTAGAACACCTTCCCCTCCACCCCTCCCTTCTTCCCAGGCTCAGCTTCACTCCCAATTTTCTCTACCTTCTCCCCCCAAGTGGTACAGGGGGACAGGGAATAGGGGTTTCGTTC
The DNA here is from genome assembly GCA_013400535.1 of Scopus umbretta. Lineage (NCBI taxonomy): Eukaryota > Metazoa > Chordata > Aves > Pelecaniformes > Scopidae > Scopus > Scopus umbretta. Next base: position 19,412 of record VZTL01009409.1, read on the forward strand.
ATCACATGTTGTCTCTGCCATTCCTTCCTCCTCAGGGTAAGGACTCTTCACACTCTTCCCCTGCTCCAGCATGGGGTCCCTCCCATGTAAGACAGTTCTCCATGAACTTCTCCAGTGTGGGTCCTTCCAACAGGCTACAGGTCTTCATAAAATTCTCCAGTGTGAGTCCCTTGCACTGGGTGCAGTCCTTCATGGGTGCCCCATGTGNTTATCACAGGCACTACCACTGTGACTGATGGGCTTGGCCTTGGCCACTGGCAGGTCTGTCTTGGAGCCAGCTGGCATTGGCTCTATTGGACATAGGGGAAGCTTCTAGCAGCTTCTCACAGAAGCCACTCAAGTATCCGCCCCACTCCCAAAACCTTGCCATGCAAACCCTATACATTATCTTTCATGTTTTCCTTGGCCTGACAGGATGACTGGTGCAGGTACTCTCCAGGTATAACTTCTCCCCAAGGAACTCGGTCTTGGGCCATGGCAGACTGCAGTTTCCAAACCTCAAGTCTAACAATGAAAAGCATCTATTTCAGAAGAGCTCTGGGGAATGAATGTTAAAATATATTCAAAATAAAAAAAATCCAAAACCACCAAACAGAAAGGAATTATATCAGCCACAAGGAATTTCAAAATAGAAACGTAGCAAGGAGCCATGTAAGGAACTTGTTCTTAACAAGATGGGGTATGTGGTGTGTTATATCAGAAAGGATAGGTTAACAAGGATGGGAAAATCATGTATGTTTGTATACACTGAAAGTAGCTAAAAGCTTCCTCTCCTTCATGGAAAAACACCATGAAAACCAAGGTAAGGGGGCTGGAAAATGTGGCTTTTACAGTAAAAATCCTAGTTAAAAGAAATCATAGCAAAAATCACTCTTTCATCTGATAATTAACACCTTGTGTTAATCCGCAGGAAAGTTATTGTTGGACCTTCCTTTTATATCTTGAAACCTTTTTCAGATTAAGTTTTTTGAATTTGCTTTAACCTAAGTGCCAAGAGTTTCCATTTTCTATAGTCAGTCTTCTTGAGAAGAGTTTAAATTCCAGCAGTGTCTTTTCTGTAAAAATCACTCAGCCCTCATTCTCTCCTACCATGCTGGAAAATCTATTGTTTTTCATTACTCCAAGTCAAATCTCAAGGGCCATCCTCTCACCCTGGAGCAATTTTGTTATGGAGAATTTGTCTTGATTTTGCTTCTCTGCTTCCTAAAAATGATTCTGTTTTCTCAGAGTCTTTTAATCAATGGCTCTTTCATCTGTAGCAACATTACGGATAATATAAAGTATTTCTGCAAGCTGTCTCTTTGCCAAGTCCTATCTGCTGTTGGTTGCTTTGAATTCTCCAAGTTTTCAAAGCATATGATAGCTGCTACACTTTCCGTTTTCTCATCTGGACATGCTTTGTCTTCATTAGGTCCAGCACTTTGTCAGAATGTGTCACTTAACATAAAATCTGAATGTACAATAATAGAGCCAAGATTCGTCACCCCTAGTTATTAATAGCTAGGTGAGGAAACTGAGGCAGAATTGTGAATATCTAATGGTTATCTGTAGTCAATGGAGAGAAGCATTTCAGAAAGACTGAATTACCTTCCTGATACGTACTTCCCTCTATTGACTACCTAAGGAGATGACATTCTTATTTTAGATACTGTAGTTAGATTCCTGACTTTCATGGGGATACATCCAAGAAAAAAAAAAAATACACTTTTAACATAAAGTAAAATGGCCAAGTTAAAGCCAAGAACCTCTTGTGGATGTACCTCTATTTATTTTGCATATATTATAGTAAAAACAAAGCGGTTGTACTGCTGTCAGGCTGAGGAAACTGGTGCGATTAATGTTAAGCCTTGAATTTCAAGGTAAGATCTTTGAACCTTTTAAAAAACTCTTCACAAAATTTAGACCTCTTTATTGTCTGGCTCTCCCTTTTACAAAACTCTGAAGTAGATAATTTCTATTTTTTGTGTATGGAATTCTGGTAGAAATGAAAACTTAAATTCCAGAATTTTTTCTTTGTAATAAGGACAAAAGACAGATAACCTGGTTTTCTTCTCTGTTATCTATTAAGAGAGTACTGCTTCTCGTACATAGCTGTTACTTTGTAAAGCCACTACACATCAACAGAAGATGTGTCCCATTTATATCTGTTTAAGAATGCATGCATTCCTCTCTCCCCAAGTCTGATCTAGTTGCCTAGGTCTTCTCTGCTTTAATGGAGAGAGAGACACTGACACCTCCACAGGGAAGGTGATCTGAATAAAGGTCTCAGTAAAAGAGAAAAATTGCTCCAAAAAGAAACTTTTCTTTCTTCATTGAATATAGGGAAATCCCATATGACTAGCTTAGAGGAGATACCTAACTTTCAAATGGCTAAAGTTAGCTTAAAAAAATCCTACCTTTAGAAATTATATTTTGGGAAAAAATATTTCTTAATTTCAGAAACAGTGAAGAACAGATGACAGAGAAACATTGACCCAAACGTGAATGACACTGAAGCAGTGGGGAAGGCAATGGATTCAGCAGGAGCAAGCAGTGTGTACGACATGCTAGTTCCCTATCAGTTACTGCACTTGCCCATTTTTCTCTCACCTTAAATTAATAAAATAAATTAATAAAATAAAATACCCAAAATACCTCTCTTATTTTATTACTTGTTTGTAATGTTTTCAGCTTTCATTGGGGCTGAACAGTGAATACATGAAAGCAATGAAAGAGCAGACATATACAGTAGGAAAACATTACAAATCGAACAGGAGAAAGGCCCCTTTTGTATTTGAACTATATCCCACAAGCAAATTTCTTGTTAACACAACAAGACATGCTGCTGGAAGCACCTTCTCATATTGACTAGACAGTTTGTGCCCTCATGCAATTCGGATGTTACTGCTGGCAACTGCTGAAACTAGTTTGTATTTCCACCAGCAAGCTGATCAACTTGACAGATTTAGGTCAAACCACTGAGGCAGAGATTCACACCTGGTCTGGAGAACTGAACCGGCTAAGAAAAATGGATGAAAACCTGCACCGTATTTAAACTAAGGGTCTAGATTTCTCAGTGGTGTTGCAGTTTGCTCACTGTATTGGCAGTCATGCACAAAAAGGCTACCTTCTCAAAGCTGGAAGGGTTTTCCTTTCTACCCTTTATGTTTTAAATCTAAATTTGGCCAACTGCCTTTGTTGGCTTTTGAGTTTGCTTTGTAGAATTTAGCCACTGTTGGATATAAAATACTTAAAACTAATAAAAACAAATATTACTCAAGAAACTTTAGAAGACACGGAAGCAGTGACAATAAGCACTAAGTTGTCTCCACCAATGAATTTCCTATCTTCCTGTGTCTGTGTTGTAAACTCTAGGCTACCCATGTCCAATAGTGCTTTGCAATGTATATAGAAGACACTGCAAATGCAGAACACATTGGTCGTGTTAAACCAAAAATAGTCTGTTATAGTACTGCAGACTTGTAGGTCCTCTGATTCTTCATGTTTCTATTACAAACACAGGACCTAGATCCATTAGTGAGTCCACCTAGCCCAAACCCTATTGCCCAGAAAAGGTTCAAGCATTTTGAACAGTGCCCACTGAGAGCAGGCAGCAGGCCATCCAAAAGATGCCCCAGATTCCCAAGGGCAATCTTTCCACACTCTTCTTCACCTGCAACCAAACTTGAAAGAATTGCAGCTAAGCAGAGCCCTGAGTGCTGTGCTTCAACCAAGCTTTCGGTCCTCCCTTCCAGGATCCCTATTCAGCAAACCACGTGGCTGCGTTTTGCTCTAGCTGAGTTTCTCAGGTGGTCTTCTGAGTGCATCCCCACTGAGAGAGCTTTGCAGTGTCACAACCCAACAGAACAACAGAAGGCATTGCTGTGGCTAGATCATTGCTCCAAATTTAAACAAACTGGCAATCCCCAAGAAAACAGAGTATCTCCTTTGATTTTGTGGGCATTAGATTAGATGTGAGGCACAAAGGTCAAAAACATTTCCACAACAACTTACCATTGTTCTACAGTCTTTCAAGTCTTTCAAGTAAAACCCTTAATAAGCCAGTGTGAATAATAAATGACCATTTAATTTAAAGAAACTTTTCCGATTGACTGGGTTGTCTTCCTCAACCAACAAGTAACACGCCCATCCATACCTGAATTAAGGATCACACTTGAATACAGATTTCCTCAACCTGAAACTCAGTAGTCAGTACACAGAAATGCTTGTCAGGAAGGAGTGTAGCAAGAAGCAGCATGAACAGAGGGACATGAAATGTATATAAGTTTTAAAATAGTTTGCAACAGGTTTTGCATTAAACTATTTAATGTTCAGGTGGGAGGCTGTGGAAAGGAGACAGGGAAGAAAGACGGTGGAAGAAGCCCCACTGCATGGGGTAGCAATGGAGCCAGAATTTGGGAAAGAGGAGCACAGACCTGACACAGGCACCTGCGCTCCTTCTTGCTGCACTGTACTCCAGCTTCTCTCCAGCCTTGGAAGAGCTAGAGAGCTGTGCTGGTGCTCCAAATCTAAGTCACCTGCACAAGACAAGAGGAAAAGTGGGATCAAGAAGAAAAGAGGAATGCATAGGGCATTTTCTAAGTAAATCTCTTCTCAAAGACAGGGAACGCGGCACACTGAATGCACTAGGTGGAGTGTTTTGCAGTAAAGCAAAAATGTAAGGGTGCAAGAGAGCTTGTACTCAATCCTAGAGTCACTGAAAAATCGTTTGCGATAGCCACTAAATGGGAAATATACAGCTGGAATTAAAAAATGAGTTCCCTTTAACATAGTAAAGAAAACACCTTCTAAAGCAAAGAGTGGACAGGAGGGCAAACAAGCTTTCTTACTACAGATTAAAAAAAAAAAAGATAAAGCAAAGCAAGTAACTTTTCCTGTAGTTGTGATAGGAGTGCTCCTTAAACTGGAAATAAGGACTCGCACACTGCAGTGTTTCTGCTTTTGGATGTGCCTTGGTGGGATTCAGTATTGAGAAGCATTTGTTAGGTGCACTAGAAGATGTGTATACGGTAGCTATTGCTGCTCGGGACCAAATGTGCTTCATTTTAGCCAGCTGGGTACCGTTTGGGTATTTATTATTTTGGGAAGAATACAGTTCATTCTGCTCAGCTGTTTGACAAGCTGCTCCCTGTCCTAGAGGAAATGTGATTTATTTCACTGAGTATGAAATATCTGCAGACATACATTGAGGCAAATTTCACCATTTGCAGAACCATCGAGGCTGGAGGAATACCACAACCTTACAAACCCTATGGCTTTTATTTTCCATACACTAGGAGTTTACTTATCTACAGAGGAAGGAGATACATATCTTAAGCATTAGGTGGTAAAGTATCCTATTATCTCAGAATCAAAACTTTCAAACTAGTGTGTGTTTACTCTCCCTCCCATCCTCTGGGCAAACAAAAAGCAGCGCAGTTTACCAGTGCTCTGGGGAGTGTGTGTCATGCACAAAGCTTTCAAAGTTCCTGTTTATTCTGAGTGGACATTTGAGATCCTGGGACATGGATCATAAAACTAGGCCTTTTTTCTTTTATACTTTGTCAACAACTGACTGCTCACCCTTCGTGTGGTAGTATACATACATATATAAATATATCAGCGTTTGGATCATTTGAAAGACCACATAAATGTAAGTTAGTTACAAGGAAGGTAATGAAATTTGAGAGTCATGTATAGCTTGTCTGACTGTAAATGATGACAGTCATCTACTTTAAAAGTAAGATGGTAAAGATTCTTATGAGCAAATCAATTCTAATTAAAGCATCCACAGACAGCTGCTTTTAAAAAAAAAAAAACAAACCACAAAACCAAAACCAACACTTATCCTGTACAGCACTAGAAGTCCTAGTCCTAGTAAAAGAAAACCAAACCAACAAAGCTTTGCAATATTACTGAGTCATATATTAGTGTGACAACTCCTGTTTATCTTAACTTTCTGCAGCTTTAAACATGAAATCTAGGAGGGAGGAAGCAGGAAGACAATTTAGCAGTCAAGAATAGCTGGTGTGAAAGGAAGGGAGGGAGCTTTCCCCTTGAGCTGTGAAAAGATAACTTGCAAAGTCTTGCTTTTTCTTTCAAAATGCACTTAAAATCTGGGACGGTAATTTACTGAATACCCAGGTTCTGGTACTTACAAGGAATAATTTATGCCAGTAAAATATTTTTTTTTTCTGTCATAAGAGAGTAATAGTCCAAAAGATTTTTCTTAGAAACAGGTTCCATAAAATGAACAAGATTGTAGGTGACCTGTGCCTGCATTCAGAGTACATAAAACTTATTTTGTGGTATATTTTCTATAATAATTTTGGAAGCTAGTTTCTACAGCTCACAATAGCAAAAAAAGGTAAGAGCAAGCAAGTTCTTGGCATTTAAGTGAAAAAAGAGTTTTGTTTCCAGTCCTGGGGTTTAAAATGGTTTTAGAACTTACCTTTTTTTAATATTTATATTTCCTTCAGGGAAGGAGAAAGATATTCCAGTGTTTTAGATAGCTGTGCAAATGTCCCCATTTAGGTTTTTTTCATGTTCAGTAAGAGTAACGAGGAGTAAAACAGACGCAGCTGTGCTGGGTTGTACATGCACAGTGATGCATTTTCTTCCCATCACATAACTAGCAACATATACTATACAACGCAGAGCTAGCGTGAGGAAAAAAAATACGGAGATTCTACAGCCCATCTCATCTCTGCATGATTATGAGGACCTAGCTTGTATAAATCTGCAATCTTGCCACTGAGTGGAATGAAGATTTAGAGCCATGTGCATTCACATACACAGAAGCCACAGAAGCTGCCAGTGGCATCCTTTTTTCTATTACAGTAATGAAGTTACTCAGTGTTGTAGCACTTCCACTCCGAAATTCATTTTCATAGCTCAAAATGAAGCCAGTATGTGATTAAGCAAAGTGGTATTTGCAAAAGAAAACTTGGGACAGCTAGAAAAATGCTCTACAATTATTTTTAGTGCTGAAAAAGCTGTATGCCAGTATAGCACGCATGCCAGAGGCAACTGAATATTTCTTGAGCACTGGTTTTTGATTTACGTAAAGTCTCACAGGTAGACACGGTGTGATTGTTTGATGGCAACCTCTGATGTGAATGCAGCTTTTCCAGAAGGCAGAGCATTTGGCACAAATCCAAAAGTCATGAGACTTGCATGAGACTTGGTCATTACCATCTGTACCTCCAACCTCTTTTGTAAAATGGCAAGAACCACTGCTGTTCTCCCTTGAATGGCTGCTAAAAAGCTTAACTAATCACTGTTAATAAAGTACATTGAGGCTTTCTCACAGTAGGAGCATTTGGTTCTCTGGAACAGAAAAACATCAAAAAAGAGGCATCTTAATACAGAGTCCCAATTCCATCTTAGAAAATGAAATTTTATTTTAAGACTACTAAGGCACTCAGGATGAGATCCTCAGAACAGCAGCTTCACTGAAGTCTGCTGAACCAACTGGATGTATCTCAGTAAAAGATATGGTCCTCAGTTTTTAAGAAGTAGCATATTTAAAACATTTGAGAATTGTAAATTAACACATGAGTTCTTTGGCTTTTCAGATTCAGAACAGCCCATCCAGAGAATGCAATTAGGTGCCTCTTAATTAAATATACATTGTAGTTAACGTTAGGCACCTATTTTCATGCTTTCCTGAATAAGAGCAATACAAGTGTTGTTTAAGAGCTTTCTCAGTCAGATTCCAACTACAGTTATTATTAAAGAATCAGATAGGTAGGGCCGTTTCTGAGGCTTCAAAACAGAACTTCATGTCCCCTGTGTGTAGTGAAACAGTATCTATTCAATGTTCATTTCATGGAGTACAAGCTCCCTAAACTATTTTTTCAACTATATTTTCACAGCATTCATTTCCCTGGCATCTGGAGTGATTAAGTAGCCTTGCTCATCTGCAGCAAAAGCAATAATGTTTCTGCCAATATCTGAGAATGAAAGCTGAAACAGCATTCAAAATACATCTTGAATAAATGTTCAAAAACATATCCTTAGGGTAGTTTCCTGTATTACTGCCAAATCTAGTTTGTGTGCGTCTGATAAAATGGCTTGAACTACGGAAGTTTAATACTGCAAAGAACGTTTGATGATGCTAGGACATGCCATGTGACAAACTCAGAGCAACTCATGATGCTCCAGTTTACCAGTTCTCACCACTGAGAAAATCTAGTCAAATGTATTGAGCTGGACACCCTTTTTCTTCATCCTTCTAGTGACTGGCATGTGCAGTTAATTTCCAAGCTTTGGACTCCTATCTTTCTTGGTAAGCTTGATGATTTTTATTAACTTGTTTTTATTACTAACATGACATATAAAACTCCTTGAAGTATTTTTCCTAAATGATCAAGATGGTGGTCAATTACTTTTACATTACTGAAGTGAGAAGCAAGGTATATACTTTTACCATTGGGGAGAGCTATTAGCTAATAAGAAAACTTTTATCAGGGAAATAGTTTTACATCTTTCTCTCTCCTGAGCACTTCAAATCATGACTAGATGACTTCCCAGAGATTCAGCTAAACACAGAGGTCAATGGTGAGGTAAGTGGTTAAACTTGCAGAAAACAGGAAAGATGTTAATCAGCATGGAGTCATTAAAGCAAAGTAGACCACACCAAGCCAAATGAACAAAACTAGAGTAGTACTCATGCCTTAATTAAGCTTAAACCCATTTTGAATGCTATCAGGTGAACAGGAGAACTCTATTGTCAGAGATGTCAGATCCCTCCACAACCACCTCTGTAACTGGCACTCCAGTGATGTTGTGTGGTATGTCAAGTCCTGCCCAGGAGGGAAGATACTGAGCTGGTTATGAAAGACACCCCCAGGCACTGATGGCTCTAGGATGGTAAGCAAGGTAGGTACAGTTTCTATTTATTTAATTCTAATAGGAATTCCCTAGAAACTGAGGAATGATATTGCACAGCATACCATTTTAAGTTGCAACATTCATTCTATGTTCTTCTACTTGTAAATGTTCTAGTTCTCAGAAACAGAAAGTTTCCTGATGTCCTAACAGTGCCTGCTGCTGGTGGTGTCAGAACCACGGAGAACAAAAAGAAAACCTTTTCAGTTCCTTTATTCGTTTGGCTGTTGAAAGATGTAACTGGTATTTTGGCTGACGCACTGCTCTGGTCAGAAGAGAGAACTGGGATCATGCTAGATGACAAACCAGTGATCAGCAACAGCTCGATGACATTAGGCCTGATTTGGATACAGAGGGGTCTCTGCATCATTTCAGATAGCAAAATGCTCATTGATTTCTTCCAGGACAAAGAAACTGCAGACTTTTTTTTTCTGGAAACTCTTCAAAACAATGAACACTGAAAGCCTCTGAAAACTGAGCACAACCTTTTTAAAGATGTACTCCATAGAAGTATTTGCAAAATATTTGTAGATGAACGTATTTGCCCTTGGTTATCACATTCCAGTTTTCGTCTGCAGAGCAATGGAAAGGAACATGTTGATTTGGCATATGGCTTTAAGTATAGCAACAAAACACTGAGGCAATTAATTCTAGGGTTTAAGACTTCTAATTTTCTCTTCTGTGATCTTCCCTATTCTGGTCACAGTTTGAAAGAATAATTACAACTCTTGCAAGCTATGTCCAGAAAAAAAACCTAGACAGAAACCACAGGTTCTGTCTGCTGATGTTAGTCACTAACATCTGCATAAAGGTTTACTATGCTGAGTACCTCTTAACTGCTGCAGCTGCTTCCAGGAAAGTAGCAGTCAAAAAGGCTATTACAACAGATGCTTTTCCTCTTGCAGAACATGATCCTTTCTGTGATAATATACACAGCCTGCATCTACATCTTGTAGACATCTTACCTACATTAGTTATGACTGCTTTACAGTAGCATATTTGGTGATTTTTCCAAGCTTATTTTTTTTTTAGAAATAGAGCCAATAAAAGGAACTGTAGGCATTTAAACCACATGGCAATTCCTGTATTTAAGAACTGTAACCTAAAACATGGAAATATTCCCAGGAGAAAAACAAACAAACAAACAAACAAACAAAACAAACCCAACACAATGTCTCCTTTCCCTTAACCACTCGTATTCAAAGTTATACAGCAACTTGTGTTGTCTCTCTGGCCTGAAGTATCTGGCAGTCTCTTCTGTCCAATTTAATAGAAGAGGTTGAGGGAACCTTGTGACAGTGGCACTCCTTTCGGACATGAGCTGTGACATCCTAGAAACCAGGTCTACGGCTTCTTCAGGAAGCATTACAACCACCGACAGCCATATAGAGGGTTGCTGTCTTGGAGGCTATCTTTTAAGGCTGATAGTCCCAGCCAGTTCTTACAAGGCACATCTTTACTGCTAAATAAGAGAGCCAGGAATTTAGGCTAAGCAGCAAGCCCACAAGTCATCCACAATATTTAAATGTTAGTTCACACCCTGGCTCCCTTTCAGACTGCTTCAGGTAACTCTCTCCAAGATGAATTTTGTTCCAGAGGGAGCTACTCCTCAGCTGTGTAGCCATAAGCCAGTTTGTGCCATTTGGCTTTGAGGTCAGGAATTGGCTCATAGCCCTTTTTTAATTAGCAGCATAAACATAGCTTCAAAGAACATATGTGGGTGTCAAATCTCATTAGAGGATTTGCGGTTGTGGATCCCAAGTGAGCAGAGTCATCTCTCTTGCAGACAATTCAAGCACCTACAGTCTACAAAAGGGGAAGGATTTAATTAGCATTTTTTACTAATTAGCCCTAATGGGAGCACTCCTCTGAGGTGTTTTTCTCTCCCTTAGCAATTAGGATGCTTCCTTATTTTACTTAGGATTTTGGACTACCTCCTAGGGGGACAGGAACGTCAAAGGTAGGCATCACATTTTGTACCAGGTAGGCACCCACCTCCACAATCAGATCCACCCCTACACTTCTTCATGAGGAGTTTTTCTTTTATAGGTTTTCACCAGTCTTAAACTTAATTTCTGCTCACACAGTCTGTGCTGATGCAAATTTAGACGAAGAACAGCAGCTTCCTGGTTGGAACTGCTTAGAAGTGGTTAAGAGCTCAGGCAGGACAGAAGCTCACACGCTAGGAAAAAAAGCACGTCACAAGATTTTAAAACATCAATAACAGCATCACATTCTTTTGCTGTTTTTCAAGTAATCTTAGATACTATCACTCTTGCTCTTTCTTCCCTTTTTAAGGAGTCAACGGTAGCTCAGGGATGACCACAGTCGTGAGGTTGCTGACTCTCACCGTCCTTGATTTCAGAACTAACACTTCAAGACAAGCTTCTGTGGTAAATCAAAAAAAAAAACAAAAACAAAAAACCCCAAAAAACCCAGGATGCCAAAGAAAGTTGCCAGAGACATTTCCCTTTTAAGTACATGCACTCTGAAACATATCTGCACCGCTCTATAAAAGTACACACAGTTTGTTTTGGTTAGTATTTTGTTGTTTTTTTCCTTGCTTTTCAGACTCTTAAGCTTCTCAAGTCAGGGATTTGTTCTTGATTTGATCCAGTTTTACCTCCTTATCAATGCCATATGCACAGCAGCTGAATAGCAGGCCTGATTCTGCAGAAACACTGCACTGAACATCAGAAAAGAGAACAGTAATTTTGTTTACAGTCATTGGAAGACCACACACAAAAACACTAAAGTGGTTTGTGATGTAAAGGAAAGTACAGGCATAAGAAAAAGATACCATCAGAACATTAAGTGTCCTAGCCCAGATGCTCTGGCCCACTATTACACTTGTGAACCACCTTAATATAATGTACTATAATAATAAATACAGATGAACCACAATTCTCTTTTTTCTACCATCCTCTCTCCTCCCCTCAATCTTGACAGCTGGATTAGCAGCTGGCACATATAATAGTGGACACTAAAGGACACTAATTTTTCCTCATTTTAGACAAAAAATTTTCTGCTACCTGAATTCTGTTCATATCTATATCTTCTTGTCTCTGGAACACCCCAGGAAAGTCCACTGTCCTTTGGGATAAGAATCAGTATGTGTGAGATAATGATGAGATATACAGTACCATTTATAGTGCCTTTAAGGTCTCTGGAGATCTTTTAAGATAGCACTCTGTTTACAGCTCAAAGGAAACAGCATAGGGCCAATAAACTGGATCACAGTTGTCATTTTTTCTATTAGATTTTAAAATAACAAAATGAAAAAGCTAAGCCAGCCAAAAATATGACTTGTGAGGTAAAAAAATATCAAGTTGCTGCCCCATCCATACTGGTTCTCACTGTTCAGGGAATAATGATAGGGAAAATTTTTACTTTTTCCCCTATACAGAACTACTTTGGCAGCTATGAAGTTGCTACAGAACATCAAAAAGCCATTTTTTCTCAGAAACATGCACTTAACCCAACAACATAAAAACATAAAGGGCCTGGAAGGGTGAGCAAACAAACAGAGGGGTTGCTTTAAACACCCTTTCTTGTGCTGGGATTTGAAGCTAGTGAGGAAAATGCAGACTGTTGGTGCACATGACAGATCAGTACCCGCTAGGAAACCTCCTTGTCTTCAAACAAGTACTATTCCCATCAATTAGCTTTATTTGTAATTCTGTCTCCCCTTTCCTTCCACTTTTGTTTGTCCTGTTTTGTTCCATGACATGAAGATACAAAACCTTCACCAGCCTACAGAATAAAGAACAAAACTTAATAAGATGTCCACAGTTATTTCCTTACAGATAACCTAAAGTTGCTACAGAACCTTTGCTCATTAACTAAATGCATCAATAACACAAAATAGTCCCATCTCCACAGCATATATCCATACAGGAATTTGTTTTCAAATTTGAATTAGAAAGTTCTATTATTCCACTGCTTTTCTTCATTGCTATACAGTCACCTGTGTTCATTAGCATCAGAAATTATTATTTGCTTTACTGTAGTTCCCGTAAGACCTAACCAAACCAATAACTACATTATACTAGCCTCTACGAATACATGGTCAGTTTGTTAAAGCAAGGACTGTTTAAGCAGAGATTCAATTAGGAACGAACATAAAAATGACCAGCCCTACAGAAGATAGTTGGGGAAGACAACCTAGGCTTTCTGACTTTCAGTTTATGGTCCTGACTATTTGCTCCTGTCTCAGAATTGGTTCTACAATTGTCTTGCAGCTGGAAGAGCTTTATTCATACGATGAGGTGCACAGAGCTTGGGCAATGCCCTCACCTCTACTGCCAGCTGCTTCGGACAAGCCTTTTTGGTTTTATTGAATAAAGTCCAACTTGCTTCTAGCCCACAGACACTACCAGAGCACAAACATTTAATCCTGTTACACAAGTGTGGGTAGGCAAGGTAGGTTTTCTGGTGGCACTGAGGTTTTCATAAAATACGTTCATTTTCACTGCTTTGTAATTTTGTCAGCAGGCTAACACATGCCATGAGATTTTCCCATATCTTCTTTTTCTCCCAGAGGAAAGGGAAAAAAAAAAGCTATTTCACAACAAACTTATCTGCTCTGTGGAACTAAGGAAAAGTTTCAAAACGGAGGGTAAAACTTCAGTTTACTGCTTCACAAAGGATTAAAGGAATACACAGGAGATGTATTTTATAAGTTCTCTTCAAGGAGATGGTCTGCTTTTACGTAAACTGCCTTTCATCTTACCATATATTGTTCACAGTGAGGATATAAAGTAGACAGGATATTGAGTGAGGCTACAAAATTATGCAGAAGGAAACAAAGCTCTTTTCAGTAGTTTATGTTCCGAAACGCTGCTGAAACTCTCCAAGATTTCCACATCTCCATTTCTTTCTTGGAAGTATATTTGTGCTTATGTAAACCCCAAAAGCACCTGTGATTTCTGCTTTGCAGCAAGACATGAATTTCTTGAGCAAACTGTTAGTTTAGTCTTTATGGAGGCAGTAAGCCTACCCTCAGGAATAATGCCAAGACTTACCACGATGGAGTCCTCCATTACAAAAATGCTCCTTGGGTGTAGTTTTTGTTGTGCTGCATTATATAGTTAACTTGGACTTTTATAAATACCTGAGACTTTTTAATGAATATTAGCATTTACACCTAGTTCTGTATAAAGCAATTGGGTGCCAGGGAAAACTATCATTCCCATTGTCTGGAATAGCTTGTCAAATAAATAGCACTTATCTTCCTGTTTCTTCTGGAAAACGTACCATCAACAATGCAAAAAATATCTAAAACATTTTTTTTTAACAGAATGTTCTGTGCACTGTGTTTGGAATTCCACAAAAATACAGAATATCCATGTCCAGAAAGTGAATTTTATTCCAAGCCATTTTCACTCAATGTCATTCTATAAACTACTTTCTGAAATAGACTTTAAGATATTGCCCTGTGAAAATACAATAGCGAAACCTCAGTCTAAATGGGACTTTAGTAAGAGAATAGCAGGAAGATAACATCTACTCAGTGTCTAGTTTCTAATTCAGTCTTACCATTTGAGCTAGACGAAACGGGAGCTGCAAGTACTCAGTGCTTCAGAAAAACATGCCTATATAGTAAGACTGTGCATAATCACATTTGGCTCTTCATCAGAGACCATCACTCAGTAGCTTGCTTACAAACTGTAGGGCCTGCTAACAAAGCCACAGATTTGTTATCAGCTACCAGGCTGGTAGTACCAAACTAGGTAAGGTGAATGCACGATCCCCTTCTACCCAACCACAGGTCTCCACCTGCGTGACACTGTATCCAAAGTAGCAAGATACCTTGAGAAGCAGGATAAGCTCCGCTAACACTCAGCATAGCTTCTGGATCAGACTTCAGTTACATCAGCCAGACGAGAGCATACCTAAAAGGAGTCGAGCCCATCCGCACCCACCCAAGTAGCTGCATCTGTAAATTAAGGGGGATAGGGCCCATTTAACAACATCAATCCTATTTCACTTTGACTGAAAAGATCAGGTTCTGAAAGTCTTCCTTTTTTTGGAGGCAGAAGTAGGTTACTTAACGTGAATTCTGATCCAGTGAATAGCAAGCCATCGATACAGCAACACCATTTTGTCTGATGCTTTTTTCCTTCTCTCATATACAGAAAAATCCTTCCTGTTGTATATGTATACATAATCACAGTTGCATAATTCAGTGTAGTCACTGACTGTCTAGGAAAACATGGATTAAATCAAACCACATTTTTATGATTTTCTTTGGCTTAAAAAAATAATTTTTCAAATTGATTTTTCTTCTGAGTTCTTGAACTTTTACTTCAATTATTTACATTCTAAAGGAAGTGAATGGGATATTAGCAACATTATGTAAAGAAAATAGATTATACCCTGATGCTGGCACTGGAATACCTCAGTTTTAGAACCAGTATAAGTCTCCTAAAGAAGTCAGTAGTGACTAAACATTTTGCTGAAAATTAATTCAACATATTTTTATTGGCTCAGTGAAATTCATAAAGTAAAAAGCACCTATCAAGGGTATTCAAAAATGAAACTGTTATAATGTCCTGCAGGAAGGGATGAAAAGCAAAGTTGTAGAAACATATTGGTATCTTTTTTCTATTATTGCAAAAAAAAAAAAAATCATTGCAAATAGTCCAGTTTAGGTGTATTGTAGTTGACATCCATATCACGTTTTCTGCTGCTTCTACTATTAAAAAGTTCAGTCCTGGATACAGATAATATACCTTGTTTAGTAACATCTGTGTGCAGACTGCAAAGTATGAAGGTTGGCTGGATTGCTAGAGCTCAGTTGGGGAATTTGGCTGCAGGCTCATTCTTTCTATAGTTCTGGCCACAAGGACAAAGGAATAATATTTTATTTTTCTAGGGGAACAACACAAATCTCAGGAGCAAGGAGAAAGTGAAGTGAACAGAAACAAAGCAGAAATATTATGTTCATTTTTTAACAAAGAAAAAAGTACTATTTTCATTCTTTTAACTCAAAAAATAGTCACAATAGAAAAATATAATACTAAATGCATTAGCATAGGGAAAGAGCTCTACAGAGCAGAAAGATCATGTCTGCAAAGGCAAAACATTATCTTTTGGCTATGCTCACAGAACAAAAACAATACGTTTGAGTATCATTGTCTAGTTGGACTCTGCCCCAGTAATTAGCTTCTTTTAAGCATTGCACCTTAGGAACATCTGCCTTCTAGTACCTCCATGGAAGGTAGTGGACAGCAATGGTTGTCCATCAGGACACCACATGTGCCGCAGGCTCCTGGGAAGCAACAGGGCTGCTGCAGAGCAGTGGTTCCGCACTGCAGTTCCACACTGCATGGCCAAATCTACTGTGTGTAGGAGCCACGAGGTTCTTCTTCTGCCCAGCCACATGAACAACTTACATTCTTGTTTTTTCCGGTTTTGTTTTGTTCATGGGCAAGAGCTTTGTAATGCCAAAACCACCTAAGTGCTTGGCTTACATAAAAGAGGAATGAGGTTTCAAGAATGAACCTATCTAATCTCTCACTTCCTTGCTTCCATGAGATGCTTTGCAAAAAGTGCTGTTGAACTGCACATGTAGAAAAATAATCTCTCAGGCCTCTTTAGGTCAAAGCCAACCCCTTGAATTGTACTTGGAACTAATGGGCAGCCTCGTCAGATCTGGAGAGTAAAGGTGTGACCCTGCTGAGGCATCACCAATTCTGGCATTAATTACCACCCTGTCAGACTATTAGCATCTCTTCATTCCTTAAACTTCCCTTCCATTGTTATTAATTCAGACTAAGTATAACTGCTTACCTTGCCAGGTAACAGCGGAAAGTCCCAACGATGGAGATAGAAGACACACTGAGGACCTGCTCCTCAGGCTGGTGAGTGAGCAGAATAGCTGGGTGGGCGCATTGGTCTTGCATGGCAAGATTTTGGTAGCAGGTGGGCTACCGGGGTGGCTTCTGTGAGAAGCTGCTAGAAGCTTCCCGCATGCCTGATGGAGCCAATGCCAGCTGGATCTGAGACAGACCAATCAGCAATGGTGGTGGCACCTCTGTGATAACATATTTGAGAAAAAAAACAAAACAAAACTGCACATTTGCAGCCAGAGAGAGGAGTGAGAATATGTGAGAGGAACGCAGACACCAAGGTCAGTGAAGAAGGAGGAGGAGGAGGTGCTCCAGGTGCCACAGCAGAGTTCCCCTGCAGCTCATGGTGAAGACCATGGTGAGGCAGGCTGTCCCCCTGCAGCCCATGGAGGCCCCCACCCAGAAGCAGGTGGATCCCTGAAGGATGCTGTGACCCTGTGGGAAGCCCATGCTGGAGCAGTCTGCTCCTGAAGGACTGCACACTGCGGAAGGGACCCACGCTGGAGCAGTTCATGAAGAACTGTAGCCCATGGGAAGGACTCATGTTGGACAAGTTCATGCAGGACTGTCTCCTGTGGGAGAGACCCCATGCTGGAGCAGGGGAAGAGTGTGAGGAGTCCTTCCCCTGAAGAGGAAGAAGAGATAGAGACAACATGTGACAAACTGACCACAACCCCCATTCCCCATCCCCCTGCACCGCTAGACAGGGTAGAGGTAGAGAAAATTGGGAATGAAGTCGAGACGGGGAAGAAGGGAGGGGGGGGGGGAAGGGGTTTTAAGATATAGGTTTTATTTCTCATTATCCTACTCTGATTTGATCAGTAATAAATTAAACTGATTTTCCCCAAGTCAAGTCTGTTTTGACCGTGACAGTAATTGCTGAGTGATCTCTCTCTCTCCCCTTATCTCAACCTTCAAGCCTTTCATTACATTTCTTCTCCCACGTCCAGCTGAGGAGTGATAGAGCTGCTTGGTGGGCACCTGCTGTCCAGCCAAAGTCTACCCACCACAGTGGGATCTGCAGGTGGATGGTCAGGAACTGCACCAGCCACAAGAGCACTCATAATCACTGACAGAGGCCACAAGAAAGATGGGAATCTGAGGAGAGCAAGAGTTGGAAGCGTAGATGAAAGGAAAAAGATGGCTGAGCAGATGGGCTGCAGGGGGTATTGCAAATGAAATGTGACTGTGATCAGCTGGGAAAAAGAAAATTAAACCAGACCAGCCAGAATATAGCCTTTTCACCACTACAGTGACAGGGAAAGTCATCTGAGCTTAATAATTTCCTTTTTTATCCAGAATTTCTGAATTGGTAAGTCATGCCTGAGGACCAAACACAACTAATCTGTTTTTAAGAGAGAGTGTGTGTTATTTCCCCAATTATTTTTAATTACAAAGTCTTATCCATCATTCATAGTGGATGTTTAAATAGTGTTGTCCATTGGAAGATGGTAATTTTTAGTATTTGTGTTAGTATACAGGCATTGTAATGTTGGGCCTGAGATCCTGGGCTTCATGCTGTACAAACACAAAGAAAGGGAAAAGATAGCAATCCATGTCTCCCAACAACCTGTGATTTAGGTACCGCAAAAAAAACACCAGAGAAAGAAAAAATGATGAGGCAGCATTCATTAATGGGCTCAAGAGCAGTCAGAAGACACTGGCAGTTTAACTGTAGTCCTGCTTTTAGTGGTACTGCACCAAAGAAAAAGCCTGTAAGGAAGGATTTGAGGGTGAATAAAAATTGAGTCCCTTACGTTTATGAGGGATTCCCCCCACAGTGAGGGACAACATGGAAGGGAGCTAGGAGGTGCTTCGCTTGCAACAGGCACAGTGCAGGCTGGCATCACAGACTTAGACAGAAGAATCCACTTCAGCACTCAATGAGAAACTAATAGTAGAATGTAATAGTATCTGTGGCTTTGTAAAAGAGTACAACTAGCTTACAACTCTTGTTAACTGTATTCCACCAAGAAGAGAAAAATCAGTAGCAATACACCAGTAGTGCTCAAAGCAGTGACATGGTCAAAGCAGGAAGACAGGAAAATGACCTTACCATTTTAGTTTGGGCAGATCTCCCATGTTGAAGACACTACAAGGCCAAAAATGAGTTCAGGTGAGGAGATCATGGATGAATGCACTATCTGTAGGGATGGAAAAGGAAATATATATTTTCAATTTTTTATGCAAATATGCAAGACTTTAACCAGAACATTAGGTTGTAGAAAAGTCAAAGACAGTGCCCAAGTTATGGGTCTGAATGACTGGAAATATAGAGGTTTTACGCACAGTGATGAAAAAGGGAGGTGAAAAAAACTTAAGAGAAAAAGGTTGAGAGTCATGACTTGGCCATCGGCTCAAGAACTGAGCCCAAGACTACAGTTTGGACAGGAGACAGGTAATTTTTGGATGCAGCAACAAGGAGACAGGAGTAGGATTTGCATTCATGGACCAAAAGAGAAGAACCAAAAAGGGGGGAAAGACAGAATTCTCAAATGCTTCCTTATACTTAAGAAATGAAACCTGGGTTGTGAAAAGCAAGTTTGAGACTTTATTTTTAAAGATAACTGCATGGCCTTGCTCTTTCCCATTGTCCTGGAGGAGATTCTGCCTCTCACAAAATCGAGTGTGACCGAAGTCGTTTTGTGTTGCACATTCCACACGTCTTTCTCCAGGTGAGACTGTGGTGGAAGCATGTGACACTTTGTGCACTGCGCAGTAGTATCTGGTTCGTCATTGCTCATCTTGGGGGAGACAGCCAGCTCCCCTAGCTACAGGCAAACAGCAGCAGTACGTCAGCCCATGGTTGAAACAAGTGTGATTCTGTTGATTGTTTGAGTGTAGAAGAGATCAAGCTGCTCACACCTTGGGCTTCCTCCTAAAGTCTGATGGCATCCAATGTGACAGATACTTGACAAAAACACTTAAAACGGCAAAGCTATAAGGTTACCAAATCCTGACATGATGAAAGCACGTATTGCAAGGGAATAAGACAATTAAAAAGGGAAAACCAACTGTGTCTTCTCAAAAAGCTCATTATACCCAGAATGCTTGACTCTCCAGTTCACTTATCTTAGTCCATACTACTAAAATTAGATTGTCAAAGCCACTTAACAAACATGCATCTCATACCCAAAAAGGGAACTATTTTATAGGCAGCATTACACGATATTTCTAAACACCAGCCTTTATATTGGCATCTTTTACCAGAATAAACTGCCTACAAGATTGCATTTTCCTCGTGCCCGTGCCAATATAGCTACTTTAGCACGAATTTTTCACTTAGACATTTCATAAACTCTGCGAAGTCTACACCATTCTGAACCAAGAAAAAAAAAAACCCAGGAAGGAATCAGTAACTAAACCTTCCCCTGGTGAACCAGGACGCTTTTCGTATTTTCACATTTTGTAGTAGGAAATTCAAAAATGCAAATCACAAACAGTTAAACACCTTCCTTTAACATGTTGTCATCATACATAAACAACAGTGGAAAGAAACATACGCACTGGGTTCAAACCAAGAACCTGGAAAACAGAAAAACTTTAGCTACTACAAAGAAAACATTTTCGAAGTATATACTGCCCTCCAGCGTGCAACTCAGTATTATCACCAACAGTTGCAACGTATTTCAAAAATTCAGAGTAATGGGGGGCTGCGGTGTCCAAGTTAATGAAGGACCAGGGTTAAAATCCCAGCAGTAGGAAACAGAGTGAAGAGACAGCTCAGACCAGGGCTGGTACAACCAGCAGTAAGCAGAAGCTAATCATTGCCACTGGTCTCCAGCCATCTTACATGAAAAAGATCATGCTGGTTCCCTAGCACCAGAAGCCACGACAGCTTATTAATTTGGGAGGTTCTGCAGCCCTCCTTGCCTCAGGCAAATAGCAAAGCACTCCCTGAGCTGGCTCTGCACCCCTGCCACAATCAGTCTGTAAGCAAGAGAATCTGTTCAAGACAACAGATATTGTCCACAAATGACCAACTGCTTTAACCAGCAATTTCTTTCAACTCAAGTTTCTTACGAACAAGATGAGTTCCACATACCCCTGTTAAAATACTTACCTGTGCAGAGGTAATTTGCTTGCTGGAATACTTCTTGATACCCTCTTCAGCAGCTCTGTGTTTTGGTTGGGGTTTTTTTAACTGATTTTAACTGGATTAAAAGAACTAAGGTGTGAAAACTAACTGTTTACCTCTGGTAAACAATAATATGATGCACCAGAGATACTACTGCACTACTATACAATCACTTCTCACAGTAATAAAGGTTTTACTCACCACTGAATGCTTCTCCTTTGTTTTTTATTTTAGTTTGCCCTTTTAAGAAAAACAGGTCCTTGAGCAAATTCAGAGCCATGGTGAAAGACTCACTTGATACACAATCTCTGTTTCCCATTGCAAGTCACATTTGCATTTGCAGAATCCAAATATTAAATTGAAAAAAAAAATTAAGATAATAAGATTGATTTACAAATACTTATCTGTCTTCTATGCATACTGTGGCTTCATAACACAAATGTTTAAGATTTAAAAACATTTTCAGGTGAACTTAGTTACTATTTGCAAAAATCCAGCATAATCTAAATGATAAGTAATAAAAACTTCAGGAGTTAAGTAGATGTCAGTTGCTAAATTCTGACAATGTTTACATTGTACACTCAAGAACAGCATTATTGCTGAAATAGATTCTTTATTTCTGAAACATTCCAAAACAGCAGTATACACAGTTGTAATCAAATATTAAGTCATATGCCATTATAAGAAAGCATTGATTAGTGCAATTGGATTTTGTAAAAGATCTATCAAAAAGATTTATTTGCATTAAAACTCATTTTCCATAAGCAACTGTTAATAAAACATTACAATTTTATTCTTTGTAATAAAGTACTGAAAACCAACTGTAGTTTTAGAGATCACTGTATCTTTGTAAGTGCAACGTGACTTATGCTGCCATTTTAAATACAAAACACTATGACAATAAATTAACAATTGAACAAATGGTGAAAGACCAACAAAACCATGCTGACCCAGCTGGATGGCAACTTCCAGTGAATGCTACTTTTTTGTGCTTCTGCAACATAAATATACTGCTTTGTATTGCCAATGGTACAATTTTGTAAAATATGTTCCTAGCACTAAAAAAGTACATTACCCCAAAAATATTATTTATGGCACAAAAAAGTTAAATTATCTCTCTGTCGTTCAAGGTTCAGGCAAGTTTAAATGAACTTAAGTATACAAAATAAAAATGTACTGGGAACACTAGAAAAAAAAATTCAAGCACATACATAAGTCCCCCCCCCAATTCAAATAAAATGCATGATGCCTTTACACTGAATAAATTATCTTGGAATTTCAGTATAGCAAAGCTGCCCGGAAAGCATTATCTCCTAGCTCTTTCCAAGGAAATAGTCTGGTACTTTGCACATATATAATACTTTCCTCAGTTCCAAATGCCCACACTGCCATTGTTAGTCTGATAACAACGCAGCTGTTCAAGTAACTAAGTGCAATATTTAGTATTTGATAAGATGTTCATTTTTTAAAAATGACATTGCATTATGGATGGTTACATATTAAAATCCTGGGGGAAGTAATACTGTATGACCCTCCTTTCCCAAATCTTTGTTACCCAGCCAGCTGGGTAATGAAATCCGCTTTATTTATTTTCCACTGTTGATGGGCATCCTTCATCAGTAGCAGCCGTCTCTCCAGTTCCCATCCCGCATCGTGCTGAGCGACGAAAGTGGCTTTGGAGGCTGAAGAAAACTGTAATAAATGAATGACAAAAAGAAAAGACAAAGGAAGTCATATTTCATGTGAAAGATCAAGGTAACAAACTTATTTACTTCTGTAGCAACACTGGCTTTGTGACTTGCTTGGAAACATCACTCTGGTGTATTTCTGGCTCCATGCTAATGCAAATGTGAAATTAAGGCCACTTCCAATGAGACCCCATTGCTGTTACTGGTCCTAACAGGCTAAAAGGGTAAAAAGAGATGAGGTGAATAATGCTCATGATGCATGAGAACCCTCTAAATGGGAAGATTTGTTTCTTCAGGACTAAACACCTCTTTTTGTCACTATGGACAGCAGAATTCTAATGGGAAATAGTCACTAAAAAGCTATTGTGCTCAGCATGCTTGTCAAAAACTAGCACTTTATAAAAAACACTATGCACTAACACTAAAGAATTTAGGCATCTTATTGGTTGAAGAACTTGACCAAGTCCTGCTCCAGACACTCTTAGCCAGACAAGTGACGACATGTTTCCATCCCAGAGCCAAAATCAGAGAGCTACCAGTCCCAGCACCAACAGGGTACCTGCAGGGTACTTGTCATCCTCTGGCCCCAATCCTCACACTTGGGCTGCATCTATCACTAATGAAATGAGGACTTATTAAAAAAATGCTTGTTGACCATCTTCCAAACCCTCCAGGTACCACCGAGTTAACTGTTTCAGAAAAGATTACAAGAAGGAAAAACAACCATCAGATTTGATGTTGATGTTTTGATTTTGAATGTCAACTCAGTGGTGTCAAGGCAGGCTATCTCTAATTTGCTGCAACCATATTTTAGTTACACCACAATTTGCTGAAAATAGTGTCCCAATTCTGTGAAATTGTTTTTTATAAAATCAGGTCTTAAGCCTTGTTCTCACATGTGTCTGATTTTTCTGTGAGTTACTGATGCCTCCTCTCCCTTCCAAATGCCCGCGGCTGGAAAAAGGCAGAGGTATGTTGTACAGCAGACAGAGTCAGTAAGTCAAAAGCAGTCACCAGAGCAGCTTCTCACCTCTCTGCTACAACTGCTTTTTTAGTGGCAAAAAAATTGCACCTAAGTAAAAAAGGTGATTAAAACTTAGATTCAGCCAAGCTGCTTTTGTACAGCTCCACTTTGTTGCAGTATCACTTATCTGTGACAGAAATCCAGTTACTTGAGGCATAAAACACGACCTGCCTCTGCTGTTTTCTGCAACTGCTGCTTTTGTTTCTTTTTTTTCCAGAAAGAAAAGATGAAAGTATGTTTAACAATCATCAAGAGAAAATGGAGAGGACAGAACTAAAGAAAAATTAACTAGGTTGAAAATAAATGTAAGAATACTGGTACATATCCAGAGTCGAACCTCTGCTGCAGGGCAGGGAACAGGAAAATGCGCCAGCATTGAAAACTGTTTCAAACAAGCACAAGCTGTCAGTATGACGCTATGTGGTTTCAGATAAGCATTCTGAAGGGTCTGTAGCCCCTTTCCACTTTCCCATCATCAGCTGGATTGCAGTGACTGGCTCCAGCAGACAGCTGCAGGAACAAGCAAGCTTCCCACCTTGGCTCCAGAGCTCTCCTTATGTTGCTGCCATGCCTGTGTTTGGTACCTGGGATGATCCAGACCCTGACCTGCTGATTGACTTCCTGGCTTTAACTGGGACCTGCTTTGTCAGTGTGGATTTGTCTGGAGACTGGGACTCTTCGCTGACTCTGGTCATCATCAATGCTGCTCTTCGGTGGGTACTGTGGGACAGCCTAGCTGTCCTACTCGGCTGCTGGCTCACCTTGTCATACTGGAAGCTGGCCATGCTGACCCTCAAATCAGCTCCCCGGTAATGATAGAAAGTGAAGGACTGGCAAATAGGGGATGGGAGGTGAGAAGGTAGGTCTGCAAGAAGCCCAGAGCGTGGAGCTGGAAAGGGCTGGGGGTTGCGTGGATCCATTCAACAGGAACAAACAAACAAAAAAAAAAGTGCTGCCTCACTTGTAAGGCTAAATAGAGATGAACTGTACTGTTAAAATTTCTTTACACTGCTTTTGGATGCATGAATCTCTGATGGCAAGAAGAAAAGCAGTTAATATTTAGCCAAGTTGGTTATCTTGGCTACTATAATTTTATTTCACAAATTATCAAAAGCACTCTCTCGCATGCTTGATCCTATGCAGTAAATGCTGATGTTCCCTAAGGCAGGCCCTATACACAGTGTTTAACAACCTATTTTAAGTATCTAAAATACCAATAACTTGGCTACCTAACAGTCTGGCCACAGGCATGAAGACCCAGCTTTGCTCTGAATGTGCACTTCTTCTGGAACATCTGATTGATTTAGGGGAAAAAAGCCAAAACAAAACAGAAGACCTTTTCTACTTTTAATCAAGTTATGACTAAAACCACTTTAACTTTCAGTATACTAACAGAAGCTAGACTCTTAAACTGATAATCAGAAGTATCATTCCTTAGAAAAGACCACAGTGACAAAAATCAAGTGAGAGAATCTGCCGCTGATGGCTGAACGCTTTCCAAGAAAATTCCATGTGAACTGAAACTGCCCTTATTTTCCACATGAAAAAATAAAATGAAACAAAGTTCTTAAAAGAACTGTAGGCTGAGCTCCAGTCTGCCTGTGCTTTTAGAATCCTATGAACTTCTCACTCCCACAGTGCAAAGATGATCTATCTCTAAGGATCATTGGTTTGGCTCTATGGCAACATATGATGCTGCTAAGGTACACTTGAAGGTGAGAAGACAGGAGCTCAGGCTTTCTGGACTATAAATAGCTTTGCTACTGATTTGAATCAGTTTCTAATAAAAACAGTGTTGAGAGTACAGTGTCTCACCCTCCCACTGAAACCTCTTAATTTTGTTTTTCTTTAATATTGTCTGTTGTATGAAAAGTTATAAAATAGCAAGGGACTGGTCTTTATGGCCCAGAAAGTCTCTTTCTCACATGTTGCTATGAAAGATTTAAGAGCTCTGCAGAAGAACATGAAGTGGAGGAAAGGAAAAAGGAAAAAAGAGAGAAAACCTTCTACTATAAAGAACTCTAACAGACAGAGTTCCAGCAGAGAGCAAAGGAGGTTATAACAGAAATTTCATGGTACAGTTTTCATCAAAGAAGAAACCTGACAGCTCTTTATCAAAGTTTCACCACAGTTGGTCAAAATCTGTTGTCAGTCACATCAGAGTAATCCCCAAGTAACTCAACCAAAGACAGAATGTGAGCAATTGAACTTATTCTGCATCTACCTGTTATCTAGCAAAAAGTATAAAAAACGGTGAGTGACAGTGACAGTTCCGCCAACAGAAAACCAGGTGGTCACACAGCAGGCCCTCACAAGAGAAGGGACACGTGCGATGGGAAAGAAATAGTTGGAAGAGTTGACACAGGTTGATAGAAGTTTCTCTTACAGAAACTTCATCACCTATCAATCACAGAACATACAGCTAAGAGTTTAACTCCCAGCTGTGATAAGGGGATTAAAACACAGTCTCTTTCTGCAAGCTTATTTTATTGCTTGCCCTTAAAAAAAGAAAAAAATCATTTGGAGATTAAATTCTCTTGGAAAAATGCAAAAAATGCATTTGCTTAACAGTACAAGTCATTGCAAGTATGTGATACTCCAGGATTTCCTGTTTCGCTACTGTCTCGCAGCTGGAATTGAAAAGGTGGTGGCTCAACCCAAGACTGTACTATCCAGGATATTTCCTTCCGCACGATGCTGTAATATCACAAGTTGCATTTTTACAGTCTACTGCAATTTACAACAGGGATGCAACTCTTTCTATTTGAGTACTCTAAGATTTGCTCATTTTGTGACATTGAAATGGCAGTTGGCACAAGTCTGGAAGAAGGCAAATTACATATGTTAATGATACAAGGTTTCCATTTGGTTTGATTTCTTATTGATAGTCAGCAATCCATTCTTATTTATATGTGATTACATTCTGTGCGTTATCATAGTTTACTAGGAACTACCAGCAAGCATTGTCCATCATTATTTCTGGAAAGAAATCTTCACCCGTTCAGTGAATCAGCAGGGGGAGCTAGAAACCCTTCTGTTTTATAGCCCAGCTTCATATTCAGGAGAAAAAAATCCCCACAATCTAAGCCAAAGCCATCCACAGAGGGAAGGAGGCCTGTTTTACTCTTACCTTCGAACAGGCTGTGCAATTTTACTTCTGGGTATGCCACTTCCATTGATGGCCAGCGATGGTCTTGGAAGAGCACTGCGCCCTACAATCCCTTGACTGGCAGTCTTGTTTGGCATTGGGATCCCAGTGTTAGAATATAACTGCAAGTTGTTGGACACTGGAATACTGCTGCTACTACTACTACTACTACTACCTTGTACAGTTGGGCTTACGTAGGCAGTAGCTTTGAGAGGCTGTCTGACAGACACTGGAAAATGTCCCACACTGTGAACTCTGTGCTGAAGCTGTCCTGGTGATGGAACTGTAAAGAGTGTTAGAAAAGAAAGTAACGAGGTCAGTATGCAACAGATGAGGCCAGGTAGTAATGCTCATTTCTAGATAGATCTGAATAGGGATAAACACATCATTACATAATTTACTTGCTAAACTGCTGAAAAAAACCCTTGGATCCAATACTGTATCCAGTAGCACTGCACTGAACCCTGTTCAGAGAA
>VZTL01009409.1:48538-59390 GCA_013400535.1 Scopus umbretta
TATATTAAAATCTGGTGCAAAAGGAACACAGTCTGCTTTTAATTTTTCATAAAGCAGAGGACCAGTGACTGGGACATGTATTTTACCACTCTATCGATTCCTTATGTGCAGCCAAAGAACACAAGTACTTACTACATGACTGCATCCTTGAAATCCCATTACTTGCTCCATGCAAATTGGAGTCAAAGCTCTGACTGTTCCTCACAGTGACTGGAGAACTAGCAAAGCCAGCGTTACTATTAATGGTGGGAGTACTTGGCATCCGAGTGAGGTTAGGCATGCTCCTTCGAAGTTTATCTGAAGCAAAAGAAGACAACATCCACTATCATGGCAGAATTTCCAACAAACATAAGCAGCCTCTGAATAATTTCTGTAGAAAATAAAAATTAAAACAAATTACTTCAACACAAAGAAAGGTTTTGCTCTGCAGGAAGAATATGAATATGTTATTGACAGCCTACTAATTGAACTCTTCTGACTACTGTAACAGCAAGATTATTCACAAATAATTTTAAAGACACCAACAGACAGTACATTTTCAGAATCACAAGGATTTAAACACTAAAGTGTCATAAGGATGAGTTTCATGTAAATGTGTAAAGTAGGCCAGATGAAGCATGCCCTAAATGTGCCTGTTTCTTTGCAGTGAATACAAAGCAAGGCTGCAGTGACAGACAGAGGTATCTACATTGTGGATGTCTAAAGACAGGCGACGTGAATCCATACTAAGTGACTAAAGTCTTGCTTTCAGGTGCCAACGAGATGCTAAGAAATTCCATTCAGTACCTAACTGTATTAGGATGTTAAGTTTCTGCAGGTGGCCACACACAAAACCTACTAAGACTTGATGACACTGTTCAGTTGCTTAGAGCCCTGGATTGAAATCAGGATTTTCAAATCTGGTGGTTCTCCCTCCTGCCCCACTTATGGTACCTGATTTGTTGGGCACTTTTGTAACAGGCCTGTAGGGCCTTTCACAAAAAGAAAGATGAAAATGCCCCAAATGTTTTTGGGGCAGGTTCAACAGCTAAGGCAAGTGTCTAAGAAGTCAGAAGATGCCTGCAACCCCACTCATGCTAGTTGATTTGGAGAGAGAAGCTGAAACCAAGTCTGACATCTCAAGAAGACTTCCCAGCCACAACAGCATTAGGTAATCTAAGGTGAAGCTCCTTTGGTCTCTTCTGGCGCAGGGCCAAAAAGAGATGACTTAAATCTGTATAATCAGAAGACACTGGCGGGGGCAGAAAGGCACACACTGAATGACCTGGTCTGAATTGCCTCCTGTGATGTGACAGACTTCAGTAAAGTACCGCTGTGGGGAAATAATAGGTCATTCGTTAAATCGTCATTGACAACACTACTAATGCTGGCCTCTTGACCAGGATCAGGAGCACAAGTGCTGTGCCCTGCTGAGATGGCTATGTTTCTCCTGGTACCATGTCAGCGTGGAGGCCACCAGCTCCTGCTGCTGCCGTAGGTTCTAGCGCCTGGCAGATGTCTGCCTCCAGTTCTTACACTGCAACAGAAAGCAGGGGTATACTTGCCTTCTAACAGACAGCTACGACTGCTCTCTCCAAAAGCAAGCAGGGCATTTCAAGATTGACGTTTTGGATTTATGGACAAGCATGACACAGCACACGCAGCTTGGAACTGCTGTTTTGGGTTGATCTCCTAGCTCATACAGGGCAAGTTCCACAGAAACAGTGAATTGACTTAGGAATCTCAGTTTATCAATCCACATAAATATATAACCTATTTAGCACTATCATGAGTTCCTCTAATCCTTAAAGCTGCTAACAACTGACGAGTAATAAGAAGTGACGGTACAGTTCTATCTATACACAGTATTAGTAGTCACTAACAGTAACTTCAATATATATGATGCCTGTAACTCCAGCAAACTGAGTCACAGCAAGGCTACAACTCCAGCTGTTTTTTACGACTGGTCCTTATGATAAGAACTGGTACAGAACCCCACAAACAGTCAAGAACACCCTTGTCCTTCAAAGGTTCAGCATTTCTAATATCCTTATGTCCCGAGTCCCAATTACTAGTGCCTACCTGCCCTTGACACTGTATCATGCACACTAGTTCTGTAATGATGAGATCTTCTTCTCTTCCATCTCAACTAAGGTTGACTTTCAGTTACCACAGATGGTCTGACATAGAAAACCATTACTGTCTAGGAAATAGTTTAAATATTCCCATGAATTAAATCTACTACATTTTCATATATTTGAAATCAAACAGTAAGTATGGGAGGTAAGATAGGGAAGAGTTCAGTGCAGGAAAAGGAAATGCAAGGTTGGAGTACAGCCAAATCCTATCAAAGAACCAGTTTAAGGATAATCCTTCATCAGAGTTAGAGTTGTGCTTCAGTGACTCATCACTGACACTGGCAGGCTGAAACTGTCAGTGGTACAGCAATGAACATTAGCACAGGGATTACCACTGTGGTTCAGTCAGGTGGGAAGTATTAATATCACTGATATAACAATGATAAAAGTTATCAGGCTTCCAAAACTGTCCTGGGGATGCAAACAATGGCATCCATACAGCTATAATATGTCCCTATTTCTGAAATACTCATGATTTTGCACACTGGAAAGGGAACTGTCTTCCTGTGATGCAATCCTTGGCCCAGAGTGGCAGAAAATTAATGAATATGGGATGTCTGTAGCTACTGTTGATTTTGGAGCCCTAGCCTAGCCTTTAAAATCCTAGGTCCACGTTACAGAACTTGGCAAAAAAGCTTTGAGCAGCAGGATGGCGGTAGGGAAGACAGCACTACATAAAATAACTTTTCTAATACTGTCCACATATCACGTTGTCTAAGCAGAATTCCTTGGACTCTACATGCTCTTCTGCCCAGGGACTGCATCAGCCACTACAGGCATGATCTGCGCCTTGAATTGTCGAGTGGATGCAGCTACAATAGCAGGAAAAATAGATACAGAAGTAGCTTGGATTTCCTCTGTGTCATGGGTGGCCACATCTTTTGCCTCCTCTTTATTAGTCCCTTCTTGTTCCAGCAGTCTGCTCTGCTGCTGATTCTTTCAGTCCTCAGGCAGCAGATTCCTGCTGCACCTGCAAATTCTCAGCCATCGAGCATCTGTGTTACTTTGATGGGTCCTTGCGTCTGCTGAGATAAATGGACCTGAAAAGCAATGAAAATAGCAGGTCAGTTTTGTGTTTGGGGAAAACCCAGAAACGTTCATCTTGATGGCATTTTGCAGCTTTCATCTCCTTGGATGATGCATCCTCTTTCATCTTTTTCTTGAAGTTTGTTCTGTCACCTGTTCCCCTCCTAAGAACAGTGGAAAGAGTCTTACAGATGTTTTGTTTGTAAATGAAACGCTAGCTCTTGTGAGCTTGATATATGGAAGCAGAAGGTGGGAGTTATGTGAATTTAGTATTATTTCAGGCTGCTGAGATGTGACTAGATATGAACTTGCTGGAAATATCAGAAGAAAACAAAAAAAATTTTCCAAGCTGCTATTGGCACACCTTCCATTTCTAGAGCTCTCTGCTCTCCTAAGACTGATGAGAAAATTAACAGAGAGTAGAGCTGAGATGTATTCTCGGGTGAGAAGTAATTTGCCCAAATAGTCCTGTTTACGATGAGTGCTGAAATTTGCTACAGTTTCTGCTACTTCTGCATTAATCTGGTTCAGTGGCAAGCTGAAAAAAAAAAAATAATCATCAGTTGTTTACAGTTCATTCTGTTAAGAAGATGTGGATATTAACACCAGCCAGGAACTCCAAAGGACCTGCACCTTCTACAGCATCCAAAATTATTGTGACCCACTATTGAGTCTCAACCATAATCTAGGCCGAAACAAATACAATGTTTAAGTAGGATGCAGCCATATAAAGCAGCACAGATGTATCTTCACCTTTCCCAGCCTTCTTTGAGATGTAATAGCATGACCTACAGATATTGTGTTATTGAGGTATTTGAAAGTGTGAAGAAAATGCAAGGATTGGTCATGCAAGGCAATTAATAATCAGTTCTTGCTCATTACCACCTTCTCAGAATAATTCATGCATATACACACGTGCTTGTCACTTCATGAGTGTTCTTTAGGTTGGCGTATGCAGTCCTTGTTTCACATATCTGCAGCAGAATGATACAGTAAAAATTGCCTGCTGCAAGCTTACACCTTTTCCCCTGTGTTGCATCCATGCTGAACTGCCTGTTGCCTACAGCACAGGAAAACCCAGGAATTGTGAAATACAGGGTCCTCTGCCCTCAACTAAAAATGCACATAGATAGACCACCCCACAGCACAGATCATATACACTACTGGTGAGAAACAGGTCGAAAAGCAGGCAAAAGTGTCCCTTATTTTGTCAAACATTCCACAAAATTACAGTCAAGACAGCAGCTTGCTTCTTACCCAGCTGTTTCAGTTCTGATTTCTTCCAGGAAGTTCTTCCCCTGATGCCATTTCTTCTCTGAAGTCAGCCTGGGATCGGTGGCCCAGCTTCTTTCTGGCAGGACGCTGGAACTGGAAGCACCTGCCTTCTGTCTTCTGGTCCCAGCACTGCTGGTGGCCGCCCCTGTTCCACCGCTTCTTTTTTTCCCTTCCCTGACCTAATACTGTCACAAGCCAAAGATTAATGTCCATGTAGCATGCAAACAGACCTTTGTCCTCGGAGCAAAGCTACTCCAGAAGAGGTGCGCTCAACTTGGTCAGCTGCCAGATTGGGGGTTCTGTAGCAGTTGTTGTTAAGAGTCACCTTCTCTCTGCCAAGATACCTCAACAAGTGAGGCTCTCCTTGCAAGGAGAGCTTAAGTTGACTCTCCAGTGAAGTGTCTTAAAACACATTTATTCATTCATTGTTATTCTCCGGAAGTGTTGTCAATGCCACAAGCCTTGCTAAAAGTGCACTGTCGTTAAGGAATGTGATACAATGCATCATAATGATTAGTGTCTCAGAGGAAATTTGTATCACCGTTTAAGCTACTTAGCAGTTTCTTACACATATTTAAACCCTTCACACAAACCCTGCAAATTCAGCTCTGCCTTATCTGTACTGTATACACAAATAAGTTTGGGAAAAACCATAAGGAAAAAAAATCTGTGCTTTTCTATTTTAAATATTATGTTCTATATTATGTAGATGTTCAGATCTTATTCTGAAACCCTTAGCAAACTTGTAGACTCAATTACAACTTCACTTTACGGGATTAATTTCTCTTCCTCATCTTTGAAGACCTGCATTCAGTATCTGCATTACATTTGTTATGGTTGTAACATTTATGTTCCCAAGTACACCAGAGTCTAATTAAAGGTCTGTGAATCATCAGTTGATACAACAGGGACATCAGTGTGTAAAAATACGATACAGATTAAGAACTAAAACCAGCTCTTTCAGTTAAGCAAGAGACACCATTACTCATAATTGTCAAGACCTACATTTTACTAATGTTGAACACTTCTATTTTATTTAGAATTATTCTTTCATCTCATCCTGGCTTCACAGGCATATGTCTCCCCTCTACAAACAGTTACAGCAAATTAAAGATTTTTCCATTATCCTTCCATGACTTCTCCCCACTGATTACTATTCTCAATAAAACTTCAAAGGTGACTAAGTAAGATTTTTTCTTCTTTTCTTTAATAAAGGGTCTACAACTATTTCCTACAGTGAAATTCTCCCTTCCTTACTGAACACGAGAGGTTATGAGCAGGAAAACACTGTAAATCAGTAAGAACAGACCTTTTCTCACCTCTCCAAATACCAATCAATGTTAGTCTGTACTGAAATGATATCTAAACACAGACCTACTGCTCCTGAAATGGTGCTCTTCTATATCTGCCTGGAGTTTGCTCAAAAAAACCCAAGAAACCACCAACAAAACCATTTGCAGCTTTCTAAATGAGGCAAGGGTGTTGCAACAGTCAATGATAATCACAATATTTTGCCTGAGAAAAGCTATTTCCCAGAAGCATATTCAAGTAACTCATAGTCAGTAATTCCTGGAAAATAAAAGCAACACTTTTCAAGTGAATAGTGTCCGTGGCCTGTTTACAAAGGTATGAACCAAGCTAAAAAGTTAAAAATCAACATAGAAAGGTAATGAAAAATATAAATTAAAATTAACCAAATTGCATGCACTGCTACTCAATGAAGGATGTATTTTTCAGCTGCCACTTCTTACTTTGTTATAATAAATTTCTTCTTTAACTGGAATTATTTGTCCAAAGTACGAAGTTTCCAAATTTCAGATACTATACCAACGGTCACTTTAAAATGCACATGAAATAAGGGGTGCCAGGATAAAAGTTTATAAGTAAGCTTATCTGAAGTATTTGAAAGTGGGCCCGAACACAAGAAAATCAATCCCATTTTGTCTATCCTGGATTTTGACTATTCTGGATGATTTCACAGTACTATAGTTCTGTTACTTCTGGCTTCAGAAAATCAGAACTAATAAAGGCCATAACAATTAAAAAAGAATGAAGTGACCAAACAGGATTCTTTTTTAAAAAAAAAACATTAAAATGAAAGAGATTACTTCTGTGTCACAGTGAAAGAAAAGAATGTTTATGGACAACATAAAACAGAAGACAGCTGGTTTTATGAAATTTGGTGATATTTCTTATATGAAAATGACTAAATACAACTTATTCTTGATATTAATAGAGTTAGCAACATTTTAAGTTGCTAACCGTGAACCCCTTCAAATTAGAGGAAGGGGAGAGAGGCATTTTTTCCATTGCCAACATAGTAAAAGCTTTGTTAAATTATAAAACATACAGTAACTAGACGGACTCACTTTAGCTAATTGCAACAGATATTCAAAAGCTATTCACCTCCTGTCTCTCTCAGATCTTCTTTAAATGATCTATTTCTGACCCACTAACCAATTACAAAATCTCTGAAAACCAGAATGCCTTGAAAAGTTCAGAGATGGAATTTTTCTGATTGTAACTCATCATTACAGACAATTTAGCTGATTTAGGGAGAAGGTGTAATTAAACAAGAAGAAAAAGAAAAAAAAGCAGATTTCATGCAAAGGTTTTCTATTAGTAAATTCTCAGCACAACTGGAAACAAAACTTATTTGAAAGCAAACACACACACACACACTTTACAGGTGATGGCTGCAAAATGTTGTTTGAGAGGTAACAATAGGTATGCCTGCAGCCTATACTACAGGTGGCCCTAAATACACTTTACACACATCTTACCACATTTACATTTGCACACATCTGCCACTCTACACTAGCATTTACCAGAAGCCTTTCAGTACAGCAAGCTGTTGGAGACTGGCAGTAAATGGGACTGGTACTATTGACTCAGACAACGTACTGGTAGGACAAGGTGAGAGAAAAACTGGGCCTGAGAATGGGGACTACATGATGTGGTATTTTAAAACATAGGTATGGTATTGTATTTTACAATAGATGTACAGCAATTTAAAGCAGGGCAGACTGTCACAATTACAACAAGGGGCAGCACTTTGCTAAAATACACTAGCAAGAACAATGTGGGATTTCAAAATGATTGCCTCAAACACAGCTAGAAAACATCTGTGAGAGTATTCTCACCCCAAGCACAGGCAGATTATTAGGGTGCCAGAAACACCAGACAATCTCTCTGCTACCCAAAATGCAATCCTGTGGATGGCGAACAAACAGACCATTGGTGATAGTGAGACTGGACACCTAGTGCACAATTCAGTGCCTATGTATAGATGCCTCATGCCATTTGATAGACCCTGGGTTATCGAAGGCATCTTAAAAAGCACTGACACACGGTGATGGCGAAAGCCAAGCAGGGTGCATCCGAATATCTCATACAGCACTAAATGCTTATATATGGGCAACTGAATTGGGCCCTTCATACACATGTGGCACCTACATCTCAGCATCTAAACGCAGGCATTCGTCATCAGGCGACCAGTATTACCCTCTTAAAAGAAACAAGTTTTCCAAGTTTATCACACCTTCAGCATATTTGTTACAGTACAGATAGTTAAAGATAGAATAAGTACCGCAACTATCATGCCATACCAAACTTCACTAAAAGCAGGTAGGACAGTGCCCCTGATACCATTTGTTCCTGAAGGCAAAAAATTATACTTGAGCTAAACACATAGACAAGTATTGGGGAGACACTGGGTCAAAGCTAAACACTGTTTTTTCACCCCAGATTGAGTGCCAAAATCCAACATTTACTTGCCGCTTACTCTTCTTCTGTGGAGAGCTCTGTGAATGATCAGATGAACTATTGGCCAGACTGTTGACTGTGCATGCAAGAACACAAGTCATCTCTTTAGGGGAAGAGAAAGGAAGAGAGATTTGGGAAGACTGTTGAACGACGGGGAGCAGCACAGCATGCGGCATGTGCAATTTTGATTAATTATGGATGATGCATTCCACACATATTGAAAGCAGTAACTAAACACTTTAGCCCCTCCATCTATCACACCCCTCTCTCTCATTTGCCTTGGTAAACTGTAACAGTGTGGAAACACACTGTGCATCATAATGAGCTTCAGACAAATTCTTGTTTTGCAGTCTACCTCCATTTCAGTGTGTAGGTGTTCCTGAAAGACAATGAAATTGTTGCCAAGATGATGAGAAGTGCCGATGAGAAGATGTCATAATACTACTCAGACATACTCAATGCAGCGAACACTTGACTCATTCTCTGCCCACAGAACACAGCCGAAGTAAAATGTTTCTCACCATCAGTATCTGCCACTTATGTGGATCAGTGCTGTATGAGTCAGAGGCTGAAGGTGCAGAAGCTGAAGAGGTAATTCCCCTCTGAAGATAGTGGTACTGGCTATTACAGGACTGCCTGCCATTCCAGCAAACAGGTAACTGAAGTCACGTGTGTCCATCTTCTCAGTGACACCAAACAGATTAGCCAACACCTCAAAGTTCTTGAGAAAAAAGCTAACTATGTCATAAAATTGGTGGCCTTTCACATTTATACACTTTCTAGTTAATATACTAGGATTTTAGAATTTTTACTGCTTTGTAAGTACTTTCTGATGTTTCCATGTGGGAATCCAATGCTTAAGTTCCACTGACATGGAACATGAAAAAAATCATTGAAAAAGCATTTGGGGACTACACAAAAATGTCACAGCACCACATCCTGCCCTCATTCCTGAATCACAAATGCCCCATATCCTTCCTTTCTATCAAATTTTCTGCAAGCCCATTAGTGCTGTCCCATTCTTGTACCTCACCAGCAAGACAAATAACATTGAAATTAATATGGCACATACGCTGTAGCAGCAAACACCCACGTCACTCTACTCTCTGTTAACATCAGCCTTTTTTATATACTGCCACTTGTTGATTATACTTCCATGCCATGTCTGTCTTTGAATGCAAGTGCTTTTGGCACCAACCTGTCATGTCTTATTTGTCAGGAAAGCAACATACATACCTGTAGTGCTCCAGAAATAGCAACTTTGTGTTGTTTTGAACACCACATTTATTTTCTTGCCCAAGGGTGAGCTGTAACATGTAATGTTGCAAACAAGACCCTGACTGAAAACTGACTGTTTTGCATTAGTTTGGGGAAAAGACTGAAGGAACAGGAAAGTAAGATGCAGCTGGAGGAAGAAAATTGTGATCATAATAAAGAATGAAAGGAAGGTAACAGCAACAATAGAGGGAAACTTAAGTCTTGAGTAAGCACTGAGAGACAAATCTTCCAGAGACTCTGGAATGCATCTCAAATGCAGTGCAAAAAGCAGTAATAGCTCAGGATAATTTGGGAGTGATGTTATCTCCCACTACTTTAACAGTCTGCCCCAGACTTGGAACAGACTTGGAAGAGGAGCAGTGTTGACTCCACATGCATTGCAGATTCTCAGCATAGCTGCATTGACAGCAAAATCATGAATAAGAAAAGGAACAAAAATCTGAAAAACATTATTTTGTATTTTACTGTATCCATGATGGACATACATAGGTTAAGCTCAAAAGCCTGATCAGCTCTTCTAACCAACTATTAGCCTGCTAAAAGATGTTCCTCTTTTCTTCTTCTTTCTTCACCTCCGGTCATACTTGCAGCACTTCAAAACAGACTAAAGCAACAACTTTCCTGACCAGGTCACAGATTACATTTTGTAGCAAGTTACTTAATACCACCACACTTCAACCATTTGCACAGGCTTAAATTGCTTGAAAAAATTCATGGATTAATCTAGCTGTCATGCACTAAACGCACTTCACTCTGTTGACACAACTTGATCTTTAAAATGGCACCGGCACTTTGCACAGAGACCACTTCTCAGAAAAGCATGCAACCCACCTCCATTAATCCTATTTGGTTGCTGCTCTGGAGTTTGGGCTTGAGGAGAGTAGTACGGCTGCTGATAAGTATTTGAAGGGAAGTGCGGGGAGGTAGGGCTCCTCCTGCAGTCCCGGATACTGGAGAAAGTCTGTGAGTGAGGAATCCCTCTCTGGAAGGGGGAGCAGCGAGTCAGCCGCGGCTGCGGAGGTGGGAGGTGGTCAAACTCTTCCTCATCCTCAAGACTACAGCGGTCGTATTCCTGGTCACCGCAAGTCCCTTTCTTTCCCGCATGCAGAGAGACGCTTGAACTGTGCCTTGACACAGATGCCGAAGTGGAAGCATAATCTTGCCTAAGGCCTGTAAATTCCAAGAAGGGGATGATTCAGCTTCTTCTAAGTGATTAACTCTTAACATACACTTCAAACTTGAAAACCAAGCAGGTAAGTATGTAATTTTACAGTAAGAATTGAATTTACAGTGTCACCAGGCTGAAGATCCAAGGTAGGATTCATTTGATCTAAATTTTAGTGTCTACCTTTCAGGCATCTCAGTCTGAATTATCTCCCTCAAGATTCCTT
>VZTL01009413.1:0-11114 GCA_013400535.1 Scopus umbretta
TGCCCCTCTACTCCACTCTGGTGTGTACAGCATCTGTCTGCCACGTGGAGTAAGGCATCCAGCTCTGCAGTCCTCAGTTCAGGAAAGACATGGACCTGCTGGAACAGGTCCAGAGGACGGATACAAAAATAATCAGAGGGCTGGAATACCTCTCCTGTGAAGAAAGGCTGAGAGAGTTCTAGTTGTTCAGCCCAGAGAAGAGGAGCAGCACTGCAGATGATTTTCTCCAAAGGTTTGGCCTAATTTTGTAGCCACATGTCCATAGGCAAATGGCCAAGGCTGGCTACTTAGGAAGACCATTTCAGAGTAATTTAATAGAAGGTGGTTAAAACAATGAAAAGACAAGGAAGCAAGTGCTACACAGAGATAAACAAGGACTGCTTTGTCATTGTGCAGTTATGAAAGGCAATGGGGAAGTTTACTCTGAAATAAACCCTGTCACTAACTGCCTCCTTCTCCAGGTCTTCTTCCCCCTCCTGTCCCTCCACCATCTCGATTTCTGCTTTCTACTTGTTACAGCAATGTGTAACAATTATTGGAGCTATATCACTGTTGTCTGGAATACCTTAGAGTCCTCAGGAGGATTCCTGGTTTCTTATCATTCATTATCATCATGATAATGTCAGTATTACAGGCCCTTATCTCTAGACCATTAGCTACTGCTCTCTCTGGTGGAAAGCTCTCCCTCTTACTGTTAATACCTGTACTGTTCCAGAGGCCTCTCCACTGCCCGGATATACCCTGGAAGATGGTTATGATGATGTGGCGGAAGCTCCTGGACCTAAAGATGCTTCTGTTTCCAAGCAGAATGAACAAGAAATCATTGGGATCCCTGAAGAAAGTGACAGAAACAAGGATTCACAGTCAGGTGAGGCCAGAAGAGCAGTGCTGTTAGTTTTCATAATTTGTAGTTACTGTACTGAACTCAGGGAAAATCAAGGTGGAGGGTACCTTAAGGGATCACCTAGGTTTTATCTAATCGCTGTCAGGAAAGAACACTACCTACCTACATGAAGAGTGTAGGTTAGATGTTTGTTATTCTGTTCTTACAGCCACTCAACAGCAGTGTTCCCACAACCTCTGCAGGTAATCTATACTCATGCTGTGTTTTCCTTACAGCTATAAAATTCTTGCCTGTGACCTAACCTAAGATTTCACTACTGTAAATTAAAATTGTTACTTACTATAATGACCATAGGGATACAGGAGTTGCATTCAGCTTTGTAACAGCTTTTTAAGTATTTGAAGACTGTTAACATATCTCCTCTCTGTTCTGTTTTGTATTTCATTTCTCTAGACTGCAGCAACCTAAATTAGTCAATTTTCTACTTAGGTCTTGTTGACTAGACCTCTGCACATTCTGTATGTCTCCAACCAAGCTGTGCAAGTAGGTCCCTATCTTGCAGAAAGTGTTTCAAACCCAGAATTTTACAGTATTTCTGTACAGCATGATACTAGGACCTTACTAGTGTCAGGTAGAGCAGAAGGACCACTTCATATGTCTTACAGGATATCCTTCTGTTTATGCATGCCAGTGTGATGTCTCCCTTTTTTGCAAAAGCATGACATTCCTGACAGTGCTCTGTGTCTGGCCTGATGCAATTCCAAATCCTGCTCTGTAAAATACCACATACCATTAGACACCGATCTTCCTAATTATGCAGTTGATTGTTTCCTCTCCTTTCATCTGTAGTCTTCTAAGTGTCGTTATTAGATTTCATTCCGTTTTCATCAAAACTTTGCCAAGATCATTTGAATTCCAGTATATTATGGTTATCATCTGGAAAACGTAGTAAGAAAATGTGTATTTTATCTTAGGATTTAATAAAAATACTTAGTTGTATGTAGCGCTGTCAAAGAATCTTACCTGGTACAGTGAGCTACACTAAGAATACCATTTTTGACTGAATTTGTACCCAGTCTACATAAGTTTGAGTTAGACCATGTTTCTCTAGTTTACTTATAAAAATATCATGTGAGGTGAGTGACTATTTGCTCTACTCCCTTATAAAAGCACTTTTAGATAATCAAAAAGAAAAATTCAATCTATCTGGTGTGATTTATTTTTGATAAATCCATGTTATGTTATCTACCTGCTTTTTTTCTTCTGACTCCTTACAAGTAGTTTATTTGTTCTCATATTTTTCTGAAGTTGAAGTTTTGTAACTCCTAATCTTGCCGCTTCTCTCACACACACCATCTTAAAAATAAGCATATGTTGTTCATGTTTTCCCTGTCCTTCAGAGCCTGTTCTCTGTGAGTTCTTGAAGACAGTGGATACTGGCTGGAGGATGGATTCAACTAGGTTTTTATCCTATAACTTAATTTTGTCAGGCCCATCTAATTCAAAAAGAATTACCAAAAAATACTTAAGATAGATTTCTCTTTCTCTGTGCACTTAATATAACTGTGGAACACCTTTTGATCAGCAGCTGAACTCCACATTTTGGGACAGTGATAAATATATTTGACAGACTGAAGGCATGAAAAAATTATCAAAATATTTTAGGACTTAACGTGATTAGAGAAACGTTAGAGTTTTTTTTAACAGCCCATGATTATATTAATTTTAGCATTATGTATAAAGTTGTATACATTTCTACCTTACTTAAATGAATGCTCAGTGTCTTTGTGAACTTCACTTGCTGTTGACTTCATACAAAGCTATTCAGTTGTATTGACAACCTTTGCTGTTTGCAAAAACTGTGTATAGTTAAGGTATATTCATCTCTCTCATGATTTGTTTGTCTTCTGAAAATCAGACGATAGTAGGCATTGCTAAATCTGATCATCTGATGGAGGTTCCATGGCTTACATCCAGCCAGCAGTGAGGCTGAGCATGTGTAGGCGTGCACAGACATGCACACACGTATAATACATATATGCAGATACACAAGGCTGGCTTGTAGAACCAACACAGACAGAAAACATAGCACTCAAACACAAGCAGCACCAATGGCCTCATCCTGTTCCCCTCTCTGGCTGACCAGGATGAAAGCCTATTGGTGAAAAATGTATAGGTGTACACACAATATGGATTCTTCCAGTAGCTGGCCTTAGACACTTAGTCTATCCAGTAGCTGCCCTTGGTTCCTTGGTCTCTCAAGTTGCTGTCACCTGCATGTACTAATCCTGGAGGCCCACAGACCCACTCCAGTTTCTGGTAATCAGACCTACACACGCACACACACACACACACGCACACGAACACCATACTTCCACCAGTAACTGGCCTTAGACACCCAGTCTATCCAGTAACTGGTCCTGGAACCCCCTGGCTTTCCAGTTACTTCATACACCCACATGCACACTAACACCCATACGTACATACAACGCATCCCCTAGTAATGGGGCTCAGCCATGCAGTCTAACAAGCTACTAGTCCCTGGATCCCCTGTCCTCCGCCAGTTGCTGGTGTCTGGGCATGTAAGCCCCCAAATCCCACCCCAGCTGATGGTACATAGAGGTCTAGCCACTCTGGTGTCTCCAGCTGCTGGCATCACAGACACACAGACCCCTCTGACCCATGGTCCAGCTCTGGTTGCTGGCACTTAGACCTCCACGCACACACATACAGACAGAATGGACAGCCCCCTTACTCAGGAAAATGGTTAGAAATGGAGTTTAATAAGAAGACAGAACAGATGCCGCTGATCGGACGCAGGGCATGGCCAAACATGCGTACTGGCCAGCAGCCTATTTACATGCCATGAGCCCTGTCTATCCCCTTATCATTCTATTTTCTCATGTTTGTTCCTCCCCAAACTACATCGATCCCTCCTTCCCTGTGCTTTTGTTTCCGCCCCTAAACAGCCCATAGTAATTTTTTTATGATCCCAAGATGCTCTTTCCCTGTATCGCATAAATGGTCTCATACCTTTGTGGGCAACAACGCCCCTCAGTCAGTAAGGTGGATTACATCCTCTTAATGGGTTTCAAACACAGTGGGCTGAGCATTCTCCTGCAATAGCTCTGTGAGGAGCCAGATCAGGGCACACTTGTGGGAAGGACAAGGACAGATCTACTAAATTTGCAGTGTGTCAGATAATACTTGAGGCAGTAAAACAGAGTTGGATTATTTAGGGATATTGAAGAATTGCCTTTATTAGGAGTGTTTAAAGTTAGATCAGTAATCTGTTTTCTGGGAACAGTAAGCTTGATCCTTGGATATGTGTACATGTAGCAGGAGGCAGGATGAGACAAGCATTTCTCAGGTCTTTCACAGCCACACATATCTATGGTTCCAATTTTTGGAGAAGACAACATACAGCCCATGCTGCCAGCTGCACAACCATGTACAAGTAATACATATAGGATGCGCATTTATCTGTGTTCTTCCCTTCATGTTTTCAGACTGGAGTCCTAATGTGTCAGGAAACAGGACCTCCAAGGCTGAGAGAGATTCATCCCCTGCTCTTGAAGATACAGGCTATGATGACATTGAAGAGCTGGGACACTGATAGAGAGTGCTGAGCTGTACTGACCACTTTTGGAAATACACGTCTGTTCATAAAATGCAATTTGGGTGCTAGTAGAACCAGAACAACCTGCATTTAGGATTAGTTTACCTAAGTTTGGTTTATTTGCAGAGAAGTAATTACATACTTAGAAGAAATGCAAGCATAACTGTTAAGAAAATCTTTCTAATTTCCCTTATAATTTCTTGTTGTCAAGACTGTCAGGTTTTGCTTTTTATTGCTAAATATTTTCATTGTCATTTTTTTCCTACTGAGCTAATTTTTCAACTTATGATATTTTCTTATTAGCAACTGTTTAAAGATCTTTTCTCAAATTTATGCTTCTCCTCACAGATACATGGGGCAGCTTTCCAGAAATTATTAGAAATGGAGACTGAACTGCAAGAAAATCATCAAAGTTCTGTTTCATCTTTTGGTTATTCTTGCGCATCACACAGAATGTGAGGACTAGAATTAATTTTCTAGATAGCGCTTTGTGAGATGAGAAACTCAGCAAGAGGTTATTCTTGTCCTCACTTTAGCTGCAGGTCTCTCATTTGAATTATGTACAAGTGAACCACACATTTGATTGGATGGAAAAACTTCTCTTTTCTCTCTCTATACCATCATGACTTATTGTCTCCCAAAGTCTTACCAATTATACGGTAAGAGAAATTTTAATATCTTTCCACAAATGGCAAGTGGTGGTCATACCTATAGGTGTCTGTCATGTCATTTCTTTCAATTGTATGAAGACAAACTGAAAAAGTCTGCATGTTGATGGAGTAGAAGGTGAGGTATTGTTGTCTTGGCTTCTAATGAAATTTCTGTACTGATATGATTCTGTGATGCATAGGATGTTTCTATCTGTGTAACTTTATCCTTTCTGAGCTAGTCTGGAAGTAGTGAGGAAGAAATTCAAAAGGAAAGACAAGCCTGGCAAAGACAAGGCACTTTGTTAGAAGACATCCTAAGGGAAAGCAACCACCTCAAAATCTAGCTCCAGGAAAGAGTGGTTTACTTCCCTGGTTAAACCTAGGATCACAGGAGGACATAAAACCATTGCAGTAGCCAAGTCTTTGAGAAAGGAATTCTTGCTGATTGCTTCTCCAGCAGCATCAGCAAGACCTAACAGGCATGCTACAGGCATGCTGTGAGTCACAGGAGGAGGGAAACACAATCATCCATGTAATTTAATTGCATCATGCTATCTGCTTTTCCTGGCTCACTAACAGAAAAACTAGGAAAGCGGAAACAGTCAGTGTTTGTAAGGAATAGAAAAAGGCAGCAGAAACTGACAGGGGCAACCGATTCTATGCAGAAATAGGTGTAGCATACTATTTATGCCTGTCAGAATTATCTATACAGGACAGGACTTCCCCTCCCCGGGTGTACTGAGCTGGGCTCCAGCAACCAGGAAGAAGGAATCATCTGGGCCTCAGAGATGACAATAACTGATGTCATTGGCATGATCCAGTTGAGCTGAGTACTCCCCAGGTGATCATATATAAGGGTATATAATCCTCAGTGTGGCAAGTGGACTGATCTTGGAAATGTGCCCACAGTGTTAAAATTTGTAACCAAAATTCTATAGCATTGCTAGTGCACCTGAATGGGACCTGCCCAAGGAAATTTTTAAGATAATTGGAGTAATCAGATTGAAAGCATATTAACGAACACAAGAATAATACGAGATGTGAAGTGACTTAACTGTGGGATCTATCAGGCAAAATTTCTACTCTGAGGGATGAAAACAGATGCTTACAGAAGTTTCTATAAGACCTCCTGTAAGTAACAGATCACTTCAAATTATGAAATCAGAAACAATATTGGCTAACAAGCAGGATGAAAACCAAGAGAATCAGGCTAAGGCTGAGCTCATTACAAATCCATCTTTAAAATTTGTGAAAAAATCACGTACGAAAGGAAAATACACAATTGCAAAGGTATAGCCTCAATTTACAGAGAGATTTAAACCTCCTGGAGTCTGACAGCAGAACTCTTGAGTATTGCACACAAATTTCAACCTCACCTAATTCTACTTGGTTCGATCCCTCTAATCGTCCCACACCTATTTTTCTCTATACCGCCTTTAATTCTTTCTCTGAAACAACACTACTCCACAAATAATGTAAATAATGTACCTAGTGGAAATACACATTTCTCATAGCTCCTGTCATTAGACAAACACCTAGACATCCTGCTAGGAAGCAAGAAATGGCTGAACAGGATAACTCAGGGTTAGCCAGTATTATATTAGCAGCACAAAGGCCTGTGTTTCTGAGGACGCTTGGATAAAGATCCTGGCCCAAGGGAAAATACACAATTTCTAAAGAGCTTGGACCCTCCTAGGGAACCTTAAAAGATTTTGCCCTTGAAGAACAGAAATACGGACAC
This sequence comes from Scopus umbretta, assembly GCA_013400535.1. Classification (NCBI taxonomy): domain Eukaryota; kingdom Metazoa; phylum Chordata; class Aves; order Pelecaniformes; family Scopidae; genus Scopus; species Scopus umbretta. The sequence continues at coordinate 6,855 of VZTL01009413.1, forward strand.
AGAGGGTGGGTCAGGTTACAGTTTATGTGTCACACTGCATAACATCCCACCCACCAACATCCCCCCCTTCCCGATAACTTAATTGCTAAAAATAGCAGTGCTTAAAAGTGGTCACTACGGGGGAAGAGGGTTGAAATAGTATTCAGAGACCAACACCATCCCACCCCACAGTGCCAAAGATGCAAGGTCCATTCACTGGAGCAGAAGGAATTATGTTTTAATTCATACTGAACTTATTCTAAATTAACTACTGAACCACCACAGACTGAGATAAGACAATGAAGTGGGGGACTGAAGGATGGAGATGTTGGAGTCAATCAGTTGGAAATGAGGCACCCCCTTCTGATATATCCTTGTGCTCTTGTGCATACAGAGTCACAAACATAACTGAGAAATTGTTAAGAGAGACAGTAAGACTAAAATTTCTCAAGCACCAGTTGATGGGTCATCAAGAGAGTTGACTTGGACTTTGTAACTAATAAGAAGGAGGAAACAACAGAACATGAATATTAGGGATATTTGAGGGGGTCTGGAGGACTATGCAAAACTTACTAAGGAATGTTTAGGGAAAGAGTCAAAGGTAGGGAAAAAGGGGAATCGGGGAAGAAGAAAGTGGGGGGAACAGAGGGGAAGAATAAAAGGGTCCATTTGTGTATAAGCAGCTGCTGGTCAGAACACTTGTCTGAAGGAGGCCTGTGCCTGATCTCAGGCTATCCTATCTCACTAATATTTATTAAATATCCTTCTGTTTAATTTCACCCTCTACCCCATGTTAAGACTGTTCAAAGGTCTAGGTGACAGCAACTGAAGAGACCAGACTAACTGAATCAAATGCCAGCAACTCGAGTTAGATCATGGGTGATAACAGCCCATCTCTTTGTGGTGCCAGCAACCAACCATGGCGGGGTCTCAGCATCAGCAACAGGAGGGACTGTGGGTCATAGGCCACATGTACCTGGGATGCCAGCTACTGGAGGGACCTGTCCATTTATATTTTCCCCTAACCTGATGTGCATGGGTACATATGTAATTTGCTAGAAAACTTCTGGTAGGGATGGGATGAATTTTGTAGCTTGACAGAGGCAAGACTGCCACAGCTCCATGAACCCAGGTATGACCAGTAGTGAGACTGAGAATAGTGAGACTGAGAAAGTATTCCCAATAGGCACACACACAAACACACATATACAACACAGATCAACAGTCAGACACATTCAGTACTCACACAAACACAAACAGAACCAACAGCCTCATCCTCTCCCTGCTCTGGATGAAGATCCATTAGATACAGCATGGATTCCCTGTAGCTAGGCTAAGACACTCAGTCTACCAAGTAGCTGGCTACTGGATCCCAATCTCTCCAGTTGCTGGCACATGGTCATAGGAAGCCCCTGAGCACACAGCCTCACTCCAGTTGCTGTTACAGAACTCCGAACTCACTGACACACACGCACATATGTACACACACTCACAACTTTCCAGCAGTTGGCTGGGACTCCCCTAGTCCCCTCTGGTAGCCAACTCCTTCTGTGCTCTTGCCCTTTGAGACATATAGGCATGCACACACAGGGCTGAATAGGACTCCCCTGGTTCCTGTGGTAGCCCAGTCATGCTTGCGTATGACCGGCCCTTTATACCTCTATTTTCCCATATTTATTCCCCCCAAATTCCTTCCCCTGTCTTTGGTTCCTCCTATAAACACCACATAAGTCTCTTGTAAAACCAAAATGATCTTACCCTGCATCCCAGACCCCTTCGCAGTACCTCCCTCCCATCCCTAACAGTCCTGCTCCTGATGACCTTATGGGTTTTATCCCTAAACCATGGGGCTGATGTCTGTCCTGGGATAGCCCTGGAAGGAGCCCAGGACAGTGTGTTCCACCTCCCAAAGAGGTGGAATTTGGGTTCTCGCATACCATTGTGCCCCTGAACACCTCTGCGCTTGCAGAGATGGGCCTGTGACATGCTCCTGTGATAGGCCTGGAAGCAGCCAGAGCAGGGTATTACTTGGGCTCCCTCACTCACCATTGTCTTTCTGTGCTCCTCTGTGGATGTGCAGATTAGTTTTAGGTTTTTTATCAGATAACCTAACAACTTCAAGCTATACTACCTGGTTCATAGGAGGAAAACCTGGAAAGACTCATGTCTGAGCTGGAAGTGGCTAAGGGAGCTTAGAGCACAGTCCACAGGCCAAGCTGAGAGCCTCTGCTGATAATCAAGGGATCCATGAGTGTAAGAATGCTTGAGACAGGTGTTTAAGTGCCTGCCTCTGTTTGCCACTGAGTATTCAGCTGGACTAGCTGGCAAGTAAAAGACACATATAATGGGCAAGAGGGCTCAGGATCAGGGCACGAACACGAGAGGGGCTGAGGGCCCATGCTGCTATTTGAGGGATCTGCAAATGTGGACATGCTTGTGAATCTAGAGGGTGAAGGGGTGTGTTTTCACTAGTGAACTTAACCCCAATGGGAAAGCAGCAGCAATATCCGTAGAGTGGCCTGGAAGAAGAAATCCCCAGACCCCAGAAATGCCAGAGGCAGTGTCTTATAACATCCCTTAACGTCATACTCTACAGTTTTGTTGACCCCTTGAAAAAAACATAAAGTGGGATTCTCCTTTATAGAAGCCCTACCAATTCTTCCAAATAGATTTTTTTTTTTAATTCAGTTGTTCACTAATTCTTCTCTGCCACCATGTCTACCAGTATGCCTGGTAAAGACCTCATACTGAAGTTTCCCAGCTCTCTCCTAAATCCTTTGTTAACAATTGGCTCACTGCCCAGTACTCAGGTGTTAAGAAAGATTTCAGTGAGAGGTCACAAACTACTGTTGGCAGTTCAAATTTTTCATCCTTGAGTCAAGTGGATGAAATTCCTAGGAGCACTCAAAATCATTTAGAAAATACGTATTGATTGTAGCTGTTAATGTTAGCCCATCCTTATAATGTCATTTCAGAATTACATGTGAAACAGCACATTTCCTTTCCAAGGGCAGATGTAGAATGATCAACCAATATAGTTTCATAGATTAAACATGTTAAATATAAAGACAAACAGTTCTATTATAACCAACATCTTACTTTTCTAAAACATAAAAGTTTATAAGTGACCATAGTTCTATGCTGGAAACTGTCATAATCTCAACATTTAAAAGCTACTGTCTAAAGTTAGACATATTCATGTTTTAACTTCTGAAGAGGAAGAGACGCATTTTCAGAACTTTTGAGTGCTCGGAAACCTATAAAACCCAGTGGGAGATGCCTATCCAAGAGCTGAATTTAGCCCAGCATATTCAATATTGTTCACTGATATAAGGGAGGAAGTCCAAAGAGTTGTAGATGTACCTCGGTTACTTCAAAGAGCAAATATTCAATGGTGGAAGAAGGTGGTTGGGAAGCATGCTGCAGTTCCAGGTCAGGCAGCATGAAAGATGAAATTCGCTTCTCTAAGGCCAGATTGTGGTTGATCTCTGAACATGAGGAGTCACCTGAGGAAAGAGATGACTGAATTAGCGTGGGCTGTGTGCTTTTGGAAGGGCTGACTTTGTGCTGCTGCTTAGGTACACAAGCCACCTTTAAAACATCAAAATGAACTTACAGAGTATGCCAAAAAGGAGATGGGATGTAGCAAGGTAATATTTTGCCACCATGTGCTATCTGGGATATTGGAATGTACTTGACAGGATTTCTAAATATCACAAAAGGAGACAGAAAGAGACTTACAGATTACCTGACTGGTAAGTGTAACATAACACACACAAAAAAGGACGATACAAAAAAGGAAAAATAGTGACCGTTTCTGTGCTTTAGGTTGTAGCATAAGAAAATTCCTAAAAATCTCAGTGTACTTAGAAAGAACGGCTCGTAACTATGAATTTTCTAGCTAGCAAGAACTTCGATTTGTTACCCCAACTGATCAGTTTTCTGGGGGAATTTTTTGCTTTTTAAGTTTTACATACCCTCCGCAGGCTGGGGCACGGAAGCCGCGCTCCCGGGAAAACANTCTGGGTAGCGGCAGCGGGACGGGGCGGACCGGCCAGGATGGGACGGACGCTGGTGGAGCTCTTTTACGATGTGGTGTCCCCTTACTCCTGGCTGGGGTTTGAGGTGAGGAGGAGGAGGAGGAGGGGAGACGGAGGGAGGCCGTTCCCGGGGCGCCCCGCCGTTCTCCCGCGGACTGCCGCGACCGCTGGCATCGGGCCGGCCGGGCCCGGGCGCTCGCTCCCGCCGCGGCCCCTCCTTCGGGAGGCGGCTGAAGGGCAG
>VZTL01009413.1:11169-45203 GCA_013400535.1 Scopus umbretta
CCGCCCTGCTGCGGGCAGCCCCCGCTCCCACCTCAGGTTTCGCTTTTATTTTGGCATTTCGGTATTTATCTTGGTATTTATTATCTTGTTTTGGTGTTTCGGTTTTTTCCCCAGGTACTGAAAACCAGGGAGGCTAAGGAAGCGTGTCTCAGCCAAATGGCAGCATGGCCTGGGCGTATGTGGGAGTTATTGCTGAACATTTTGCCTTAGGGATAGTTCTGATGTTTAACAAGTGCAAGTGTCCCCTCATGAGCTTGATCTTTTCCTTATTTACCCCTGCTTAGGCTTGTATAGCCATAATACGGAGGCGGTCCTTTCAGTTTTTCTGAGATCGGAGTTCTCTCGCAGCATCCAGAGAAGAGCTTTTACGGCTGTCGCTAATGTAACAGAAAAGGATTCATCTGCAGTGTCTATTTAATGCCGTAGCTTATTTCCTAGCTGCACATAGCCCTATAGACATCTCCTCTGACTGTTAATCCATTGCTGCTTTTTTTATGTTGCAGGTGCTCTGCCGCTACCAGCACATCTGGAACATTGATCTGCGCTTTCGTCCAGCTTTCCTTGGTGGCATAATGCAAGCAACTGGTAGGCAATATGGGGAGATTAGCTCTGTAGGGAAATACCTCCTTTACTAGTAGGACACTAGTGGGCAAGCTCTTAGTGAGTCCAGAGCCCACAGAGCCAGCTTTATACTAAGTTTTGGCACCAATAACAAATTGACTATAGGATTGTAGAGCTCAGTAGTGACTGAGAAATCAGCCACAAGGAATTCCATACTGTGCAACTGCACAGCCACTGTTTGTGGCATATACAGTCTATGCCAAAGTTCATCACTTCTAAAATAGGATAATAATTTGATATGGAATGTTTACCTAAAATTTTTCTGTTGAGTGCAAAGCAAAATTAATTGGTGGAACACTTGCAGTTTGTAATATGTATGAAGGATCCAAGCATGCCATAAAATAGTACTTGTGGCCTTGTTAGAAAATGTTAATTACTGAGATTATAACTCATAAATTATTAAATTAGCAAATCTCTGCATTTGTTTGCCCATGCATTAGTAGTTGTTTAGCTTAGAAGTCATCTGTCTGAATCAATGTAAATACCTGCTAGGACATTTGTACCTTGGTTTAAAACTGATTCTGCTAACTTAAAGGGTTGATCTGTGCAAAACCAAAATAAATCATGTTTAAATCCTAGCATTATCTTTGGAAAAGCTGTGTATGTTTCAGTGAGCCAATATGAAAATATACTCTTCCTTAGACACCTGTATGGATGAGGTCTAATTTGTCCAGTTTTGGTATGTCCAGTGTTGTTATAATACAGTTGAAAATCTCAACAGAACTTTTTCTGAAAGGTAACAAGCCCCCAGCAATGTTGCCAAAGCGTGCAGAATACATGCTGAAGGATATAAAAAGGATGGCAAAATACTACCAAGTGCCTGTACAAATTTCAGAAGATGACTTCCAACGTGTCCTTGGTACAAGTAAGTAGGAGACTTAGCTTAGCTGGTGTTTTTCAACTCTAGCACTTCTGGTTCAAGTTCTCCCTAACACTAAAGGTGAAGATGAATGCCCTGTCCACAGCCTCTTGTATCTGTGAGCAATATAAAGTAGGTGCATTTTAACCATAAAAGGAACTTCTGGAGAAATATGCTTGGGAATGATATTAGCATGGAAGATACTGTGATTCAACAGCGTTCTACTGTTTGGGGACTGTTACAGAGAAGATCATACTGTTCTTAAGTAGCATTTGTGCAGACTGTATCGGTTCCTGATCCTGTGCCTTGTTTCAGCATGTTTCTCTGTCTCCCCACTAATCCCAGGCAGTCTTGGGGCCATGCGCTTTATCACAGCCCTTGATATGACACAACCACGATACTTGGAACCCTTATCTAGGGAGTTCTGGATACGATTTTGGTCACAGGTCAGTATTTTATGAACCCAGCCTCTTGATTCTTTTTTTGTCACCCATCCTGTCCCACTTTGTTCAAATGCGGAATTCAAGCAAGAGAAAGGAAATGTGTTATTTTAATGAAAAGTCATAGCAGGAAACTTAAGGTCATAGTGGTTCAGGAGCCATTACAAGAAAAGAACTAGCTTATAGTCAGCTTAATTTACCTTCTTTTAGGTATGTGTGGCGAGTCCTGTGGGATGAGTGGATCAGTAGTAGTTTGTATCAGAAAGCACTTAATACATTCCTAGATTAGGTAACTTAAAACTTTTCCTGAGGAAATTTCTCCAGCAACTAGTATTGTTTTTATTTCTGTTTTCTTAGAAAACTTGCTTTCAAGTCCAGAGCTCAGCTTTTGTTTTTAAGTACTTAATTACTTATTTTATTCTTTTGGCAGCATGAAGATATCAGTCAGACGGAGAATATATTGGCTGTAAGTGTGTCCTTTTTGTTGGTGCTTCTGCATTTCTGATACTGATTCTTACTGATGACTTGGATCAGTAATAGGCATGAAGACAGCTTAGTCAAATGATCACTTGGAGTTTTGAAAATTTTCAGATAGAAGAAAAATGGATTTCATTTCCCTAGCAGCATTGTTTGGAAATTTTTTTTTTTTTTGGTCATGCTTTGAATGATGCTCAGAACCAGAATCTCCTTTTTTTTGTTAATGGATGTGGCAAGATACTGAGGATGGACAACAAATTATTTGTTAATACTGTTTTATTAACAGTAGCAAAAAGTATGAACAGTGTCTCCAGAATGCATTGAGGTTTTGCTGCTATATGAAAACTTCAGGTGAAATGCAACACTTTAGGGAAGGTGACTTTCCTTGGAGTGATAGAGCCAGTCTTTACTATTAAGTACTATTAAGTACTAATGCCCTTTTACATGCTTAGAAATTGTACTCTTTTCATGTCTTGTCTTCTGTTGTTTAGATTTTGTTTATTACAGTAAAAGCTGTAATGGCATGGAAGTTAGTATACCATGAGATCCTCTTTAAGGTCTCTCATTTCTACATTATTTTTGTTTTTTTCAAGTTCTCATTTCTACATTATTTTGGTTTTTTAAGTTCTAGGAATATGAAGAAAAGAGAGGAATTGTCCATGACTAGTCTCTCCTACCCAACATCCCTACTTGAAACCCTGAAACTTGCAGTCTTGCTGTTCCCCCAGGGTCTAGTCTTTGCACTTCAGCTTCATCTTGGTGTACCTTTTTAACCAGAATTTCAGCAAAGGTTTGCATTTTGCCTTTTCAAGAGGCAAGATTTGAAGGATAGATTGAACTGTGGTGCATTAACCCTGGTAGGCAGCTAAGCACCACACAGGCGTTTACTTGCTTCCCCTCACTGCCCAGTGGGACAGGGTGAGAGGAAAAGAAGAGTAAAAGCAAGAAAACTCATGGGTCGAGATAAAATTGCTTAATAAGCAAAGGAGAAGTGGAAGAAGAGAGAAACAAAACAAGTGATGTAAAGGCAATCACTCACCACCTCCTTTGGGTGGACTAATGCCCAGATAGTTCCCAAGCAAAACGTGCCTAACCTCCCTAAAACCCCTCCTCACTTCTTATTGCTGAGCATGATGTTATATGGCATGGAATATCTCTTTGGTTAGTTTGGGTCATCTGCCTTGTTGTGTCCTCTCCCAGCCTCTTGTGCACCCCCAATCTAGTCACAGGGGGAGGTGGGGGCAGAGAGCGAGAAACAGAAGGCCTTGACACTGTGCAAACGCCATTTGACAGTAGCTAAAACATCTGTTTTAGCATTGTTTTGGTCACAGATACAAAATAAAGAACCATAGGAGCTGCTGTGAAGAAAAATTAACTTCATCCTAGCCAGACCTAGTACGTAAATACATACAGAAAGTCCTCACAGAGTCTCTGAATCCATCATTATTTAAATAAAGCAAGGATATGCAGAACTTCAGAGAAACAAACTTCATACTCAATAAGATCTCTGTGTAATTTAGTTGCTGTTTGGCGGTCTATGAGTATCCCCCTACGTTCAGCAAGGCAGAGAAGTAGGCATCTCCTTGTTTGCTTGTGTCTGTCTTCATTCACCCCTGCAGCAAGTACTAGACTTTCCTCTCTTCTGGAAATATGCCATCCAAAGGTGGGTGAGGGGTCCCAACGCTTTCATCTGAGTCTTTATAGGTAAATTGATTTTACACATCAATTAGAAAAATAGAATGATGTTTACTTGATACAGTTCCTTAGTATTTTTTTACGTCTTTTTCTAGTAACAGTAACTTCACATAAATTACTATAGAAGCAACGTATAGTCTTTGAATCCTGCCCCAGTCCACTTAAATACCCCTTCTGCTCTAACATGGTGAGGACCAGATACTACATCTCTGTGTAAATATTACAGTCTAAACACTGTGGCTACCAAACGCAGCATTTTGTTCTACTCCAGTGCTACACTTGTTTATCTCCTGTTCAAACAGAGTCAAAAAGAGCTCCTAATCTCCCTGAAGTGGAAGTAGAAGGCACAAGAAAATGTGGATGCTAAACAAAAAAGTGATTGAGAGAAAGAAAGAAAAATTCATTAACACCTGCATATGCAGGATTACTGGTCTGTGTGCAATACTGTAAGCTTTTTTTTTTTTTTTTAAAAGAAAAAAACAAAAAGCATGTCATTCCGGTAGATGGCATGGAAGGTAACATTTTTTATTAAATACTTTATTAAAATAGGTACTTGTAACTTCGATGTTACCCATTAAGCTTTGGGCCTTTACCTTTGGCCACTTTACCTCATCCCTGTGTGGCAGAGGCAGAGAGGAGGCTAAAAAGATAGAGCAGTAACACTAGCAACTGCTTAACCTCTATTAGTTACAGTCTGTTTCATGCAGTATCACTTACAGATCCTGTGTGGCCATATTTGTCATACAAACTCTTTTTGTCTCAGGCTTGTACAGTAAGATTTTATTTTTCAGAACAATTTTTTTTTGGCAAGTTATCTGATAAGTCATTGGATCAGAGATTAAACTTAGTTTCTTTCTTTTTTTTTCTGTTTAGGAACTCCTGAAAAAAAGTGCAGATTTGGGGCTTTGAAGTTTAAAATATCCCTTCTATTTTGTATCTGAGAGTTGGTAAATGTTAAATGGGTTGGGAATACAGCAAGACAGTTGTGCAAGAAGTGCTACAAGTGTATTTTGTAGGTTATTTTTTTGTAATAGACCTTGGGTGGTAATACTGAAGATTAAATCAGTTAGACCATAGCAGAAATTAGAATATTTAGTATTAGAGTACTCTTAATTATATCGTCGTTTCTCAGATTGCCAGACAGGCTGGGCTATCATCAGAGCTTGCCCAGAAGCTGCTTGAAATGATTTCATCGCCTGCAGTGAAGAACCGACTGAGAGAGACAACAGAGGAAGCAATAAAATATGGGGTGAGATGCTTCCAATGCCATTTGGCATCACAGCTGTGCATTCCTTCGCTATTAAGAATACTGGGAAGCAAGGATGGTGATGATTAGAAAGCACTACATAGACTATGTCTCTTAGGTGATCTTTGCTTTTTGAACATGTGAAAGCTAACTCACTGTTGTTGGTAGTTTATCTCACTGTCATCTGGGAAACCAAGGTTGACCCATTCAGCTCATTCCAGCTGGACAGCAAGGATGGGGAGCTACAGGACCAGTACTAAAGCGATCCCATTTATAGCTACTTGACGTAAAACTGTGGATTTATCAGGTTGCTTTTTTTTGCTCCTTCAAAAGGGGCACACAGGCTCTGGAGAGCCCCTGCTTTCTGATAGCTCGATTAGACTCATCTTTAAGAATGAAGAAGGTGAAAAGAAGGGGAGGAAAAAGTTTTTGCTTTTTATTCCTGAAGATTGATCATGTGTCTGCAAAACTTTATCTCATTATAACATTCTCTGTTTCATCTCCATGGTGTCAATAGGCATTTGGGATGCCTGCTGTTGTGGCACATTTTAAAGGGGAACCTCATCTCTTTTTTGGCTCTGATCGTTTAGAGCTGCTAGGCAGCTTTATAGGTGAGTGTACCTAATAACATCACTTTTGGTTTCATGCTTTCACCCTCTTTAAATGAAACATGTAACACAAATAAAACACTCTTAAGATCTTTCAAATATTAGATAGTGTTGGGTATCCTTCTCACAGGATGAAACTGCTGACTGGAATGTAGCTCAGTACAGTTAGAGTGACCAAAGATCTAGTTCTTTTCCAAACTAGAAGTAACTTGCGTTCTCTGTCCTCTCTTGGTATGTTTCAAGGCTTTGTACTCCACATGCCATTCTCAAATTAATAAATGTTAACTTTTGGTTAGGTCTTAGCTAAGATTAAGACTATGGGTGATACTGCTTTTTTTTTTTTTTTAAGTTTTAACATTTTCATTTTATACCTGTTCCTTCTTAATAAAAAGCACTTGTAATTACCTAACTACACAACTTTTAAACAGAAATTCATATAATGACCATCCTTCATTTTTCTATTAATAGAATACGAACTTCAAATTTTTAAAAAGAATTGGAATAGGTTGTGATGACTACTAAAGTGCAGTCACCTGCTTTTACATGAGTTAGAGGGTGTTTGACTGTTGATCTCAAGATTTTGCACTTGAGACAGTTTGTCACTAGTTATGCACATAATTAGCTCTGCATTTGTTGAAAAATTTCAGAAAAAAATCTTAATGAAATTAAAATTAGTCATAGGCTTAAACAGAAGGGAATTTTTTGAGGTTTATTATCTTTTCTGGATGGGTTTCTGATTCTATAAAAATATTCTTGATGAAAATGAGAGTGAGGAAGATGAATACCCAACACCCACTATGATAGTCACTAATCCTAATTGGAATGTTATGGCCTGGTTTCTAATCTCAACTCCAAGGACTTCAACAGATTTTCCTTTTGTTTCTCTGACTCCCCAGCCTTCCATCCTTTTTCTCCTACTTACCCCCAGCCCCGCAAAAAAGGAGTCCTAGAAAGACTTGGCTTCACCCTCTCGTGGAGTGCCACAGATCTGTAGAATCTCTCATCTTTGACAGAAGAAAATAATTCTTCTGTACAGCTTCAGTTGTGACTAGAAGAGTGAAGGATTTATGGAGCTGGGTGAAGCATGCCAAACAAGATATAAATCTGTATTCCATCATCAGTAGTTACCCTTCAAATGAGGAGTAGGAACAGTCATCCTACGGCAGAAGTGTGACTGGCCAATCACTTCGATGTATTTTAACCTTCTCTTTTGTGCTGGTTTGTCTTGCAGGTGAAAAATGGCTGGGACCAGTTCCATCAGTTCCCAACCCCAAAATGTGAAAGTTCTGGGGAAATAGATAAAACTGAAAAAATATATATACATGGTCAATCTTCAGTGATTCATCTGAATGTATCCAGTCTTATGGAGAGATGGCTTTCTCATCCTTAACAGCTAACTTTACAGTTCAGTCTCATCTCTAATTTGGAAGAAGTTCAAGGTTTGCCAGTATTACCAGTCTGGTGAGGTCTTCACCAATACAAATGTGCTTCTTTTCTTTCAACAGATTAATGATTAACGTTAAAGATTAAACATCAAATATTTAACTTCTTGCAGTTTAAACATTCTTCTTTCCTGATTAGTTCTCTTTCTCTTATCCTAAAAGCATGAGAATTAAAGTGTTGTTATAGGACTGCGATCTCTGGATTTCTCATATCTTCCTGCTTGTCCTTTAGAAACACATACAGCCTAAGAGAAGCTGGCCACATTCTCCTTTTATTTTAAGTCCAAGATACTACATAGACATTAGAATTACAGGACAAGGTATTCACATTTCCTTTTACTCTGCAGCATGGCAATTGGAAGAGACACAAGAGCGAAGAGTGGAAGAGAGAGGGACAATTCAAGCCCAAAGAAAAGTCTGGGGAACCAAGCAAGTATTTCAAAAGGAACTGTCACCCTCCTGAACAGTATTTTATACACCTTGATCTGCAGTGACACATTTGAGGAGACCACCACATACATGCATTCTTGGGCACCAACCCCAGACCTTGCAGGGGGTTTTAATTAATGCCAGTTTTACAATAATGTCTTTGGAGGACAATGGTGAATACCATGTAAGTTTAGTTGGTAACTGAACCAGACTGTGTTTTGCTTCCTCAAAGATGGCCTAATTGCTGCCTATCCGAAGATGATTTGGATATGGCTATGAGGGACTTCCCATTATATAGCCTGCAGAGGGAAAGATATGAAAACAATAAAATTAAAACCAAAACACTTGATTTTTCACTCTCATCTCTGATTACAGTGGTTAGAAATTTCACACTGAAATAGTCTGAACCTGGCCCTGTATCGGCTGAATTGGAATAACACACTCAAATTAATTTGATTTGTATGAGGCTTGATTTCTCAGTGATTCCTGTCTGTCTCTGATGCATCACTGAAGGAAGCAGAGTAACTAGGAGCAGCTGGAATTCCATTTTTTGTCTCTGAACTTTAAGGTAAAGCATATTCGTGCTTGTTCACTTAAACAGCAAATCCTAGAACAAAGCATCAGAAAAAAAAATCTGTATCCTTCCATGTTCTTACAGCTGTAATTGTTGTGGGAGTATCATTTGTTCCCCTATCCACAATTTTTCTTTCTTACACGCTTTCAGCTCTTCACGAAATACCTATAATTTGAGAACTCCTTCCTCCTGTGCACCAGTGGACCCATTACTCTTTGGGCAAATCCAGCCTGGAATTTAAGGAAATCTTTGTGAGATATAGGAGGCTACATTCAGGTAGGAGTTAGAATGACAGGGAAGTTATCATGTTGTGGATGCCATAGGTTTCTCTGAGTCCCTTGAAGCCATGATGAAATCTTACCGCTCCCCCCTGAAATTTGCTAGTCTCCAATTTGTGCTATCAAACTGATTCTGAGGTTGTGCTAAAAATGGAATGACTGAAACATTACTTTAAGCCAGATCACCCTAGTGACCTGGGGCCACTGCCATAGGCAGTGCTCTCAGAAATGGGTAAAATGGGAGGTAATGAACTCTGGTGGGAAGGTGGGGAGAATGCAAGGAACATCTTGAAATAATCTCATGGTGAAAGCCAGGGTCTCATGAAACTTTGTCCTTTGAACCAGCTAGGCTGAAAAAACAGCCTTTGAACAGAACGTTGTTGATTTTGGCAGAAGGACCAAATGAGGTAGATCCTGTAGACTGCTATGTATTTCCGAAAATTATCTTAAAGGCCCTTAGATTAGTTGAAGTCAGTGGAAATGAAATGCTCAAAGCCTTAGGTACTAAAATAATACTTAAACACTACTGAGATAAGGAAAATCCAAACTCAGAATTTTCCATACATTGCTTATTGCCTGTGATAACCACTAATAAGTGGTTACAGCCTTTGCATTTACATCAGTGAGTATGCATATTGCTGCAATTCTGACTGTATACCTACTTCAAGCAAAAGTTGCCTGTTTGGGAGTGGAGTTTTGAGGAAGTTCTGCCTCTTGCTTAGGCAACCTTAATCCTGCATTACAGAGACCTGACTGTAGGCACAAGCTCTTGGCAGGCACTCTGGTGATTACCCCAGTAAACACAAGCTGGCAGCTATGCTGTCATTCTCAGTACTTATCTTTGGCGTAGTGTGCATTTAAACAGCCTCAGCACCGAGTACCAGCTTCTTTACCTGGCTTCCCTTTCTGACCACCCGCCTGTAAATGTCAGTCTGCTGCAACACCAATGGCCACCACAGCGTGGAGCTGAAGTGTTTATCTGACTGCTCTGAATGCAAGGAGGTGGCAGGGCAGCTAAAAGTTGAGCATTACTTGAAAAAATACTGAGGATCTAAACTGTTGTGTCTTTTTACCAGACACGGGGTAGATGCTAAGCATTAATAAGAACTGCCAGCTATTTAAGAATAGCTAGAAGAATTTTCTTCCATAAAGATGATACCTCTTCTGCTTAGCTATGTACCAAACTAGCTCCCGAGAGCCTCACATCCACATCATTTTCCAGGTAGCATGCTGTTTAGCTGTCAAACCAGAGAAGATACTGGGCAAGGAAAGGGACTTTGAGCTGAAAGAGAGACTCAGGCAAAACTGGACTATGAACTTGAGGGGAAAAAACTTCGAGTTGTGTTCCCCTTTGCTCTATTACAGACCTCACCAGGAGAGCCAGTCATGCTCCCCATGTCTGGAAGAGCTGTGAAACTGGTATGGAGAAGTAGGTCCCACAAATGCTAGGCTGAAAGCAAACAAGCAAGCGTAGAGATTGGCACAAAGTCACAAAACGAGCAAAAGAAAGTGGTTCAGTAAAATAATGAAACCATAGGAAGCAAAGGACAGGTGCAGAGAAAGTTAGGTGGCGCCTGAGCAAAGGAAATTGAACAATGAAAGAAAAAGAATAAAACTGAACATAGATTAGGGCAGAGAGAGGTGTCTCAATGGGAAATGCTCTTCCCTGAGAGGGAACAGGCAACCAAGAAAGACAGAGCTTACGTAGATTAAACAGGCCAGAGTCAGCTGGCCATGTAAGATCATTTGGGGAAGAAGGTATAGGATTAACTCTATTTACTGTGAAGCTGTACAGTACTTGCTGCACTCTCTCAGTGAGGCCAGGGATGGCCCAGGGGCCTGCCTCCACCCTGAACCACCAGCCTGCAGTGCTGCTCCGTGCCTGTTACCTGCACTCCTCACCCAGTGCACACCGAGACAGTCCTCCAGCGGTGACATCACACGCAGCACAATATGGAGGCCTGCAGAACAAGGCACTTCTTTAACCTTCCCCTGCAAGCACGTTCTTATTGTCCTTTCAACCCTCCACAAGCAAAGCCTCCTAAATTTAGTCTCTCCCTTTTCTCCCATCCTTATCTCTGTGTCAGTGAGAAGGAAACATTTTATTAAAGCACTTACTGGATTATGGTGCTGAGCATCTGCTTTGTTGCCTTTTCCTTTTCCAGTGGAGCCAGCAACACTGCTGGAAGGAAGCAACCTGCTTCCTAGAAGGGAACCAAGCACAGAACAATAAAGAAATAATCAAGAGAGTATCCCAGGAGCCACACACATAGCTGGTTTTACCCCAAACTTTTCACAGATTTGTGGTTCATCCATAGGTAAGAGTGAAGGGAATGTATCTACACCCAACTTGACTAAAGTTACCTTGACCTATTTCTCATTCCAGCTTGAAACACGAGGAAAGTGAGTACCTGACTTTCACTTCATTCAAAAAAAAAAAATCATTGGCCACTAGTTCCAGACTGTGTTTCAGTGCACAGCTGTTCTGGCTATGGCTTCTTGCCTAAAGAAGCTATGTTTATAGCTAGCTAAGAAGGCATTCTCCAACTTTCCCAAATGTTTCTATCAGTCCCATTAAAATAATACAGCAGGTTCCAGTAGGTGACAGCATTGTGTAGTCAAGCTAAGAAATGCCATTACTGAATACATCTGTGCAATCTGAATGCTTTAGCCTTAAGAATACACTTTGTAAAGCAGAGTCTAACCTTATGCTCTCACAGTGTTTCTCTTCCTTCTCCTCCCTCTGCCCCCTCCCTGAAGACTCCCACATCTGACCTCAGGGTTTAAGGAATGTGCCTATCATCATGTATCAACACCATGGCAAAAAGAGGGACAAAATACTTGGCAAAATTCACAAACTTAAAACATTCGTTTGCTTTCTGTAATCATCTTACATTCACCATACACATTTCACAAGAAACAAGTATGATGTCTTTAACATAATAGCCCTCTTTCTTACACCATTCTAATTTATTCTTAGGTGACCCTCCATCCTATGCACTAAGGATGGTTTAAAATTATTAAATATCATAATTTCATAAATAGTATAGTTTCTGGGAGTTTATGCATAGCTGTATGGCAGCAGTAAATCTGTATTACAACTCTTTTTTTGAATCAGAGGAAAATGGAAAGAGTTTGAATTAAAGAGTTGGTGACCATGTGGAACGTGCTAAGGGGGCAGAAGGAGAAGACAAATTACTTTGATGGCATACCTATCCACCATTCAATCAGGAAAGTTAAGAAAGCTGTAAAATTGGCTAATGAGGGATTCCTGCAGTAAGATGGTAAGTCAAGATGTTCTTCAGAGGAACATTCTTTCTTTTTGAACCCTACATGATCATACCAATATTTTCTAGGAAACAGATGAGATGCAACTGTGCTTCAGTGGTTTTTTTAAGCTAGGCTATCCCCTTTCCCAGTTGCATGTAATTAAAACTCTGAGGTTTAAAAACAAAACTGGTACATCACTGCCATTTTTTGCTAAGCTGTGGCTTTAAACAACATGAATTTGCAGTACCAGGGTTCTTCTCGATTTTGTATATATCCCAGCTCCAGTACTTCGAAATGTATGGTGTATGTTTGTAGGGTAGTGACTTAATAGTCTGAGTAACTGAATAAAACCACATCTAACACAACTATACATACTAACTAGCCTAGTAGTGTCTTAAAGTGTTAAGGAAGAATATAGCTGAATTTATATCCTGGCCTTGAGGCTAGGGGGAAAGTCACTTCTGCCTCATGTGATATGCACTGGCATATGAGACATGTTGGCTTTAAAGCCAACTCAGAAAATGGCAGTTTTGGCAGTGGCAGTTCTCTATGTCTTTGTCTAGCTCTGGTAGTAGACAGACTGCTGCTTTTTTTTTTTTTTCCCCCTCCTGTAACTTTGCTCTCTCAATCTCCATGGGAAATTGAAGAATCCATGAATATGTACATGGAATAGGAATTCTAGAATCATTCAGTGTAAGATCCAGACTTACATTTGGCATCCAAAATGTCTTCGGTTTCTTCGTAAAAAAAAAAAAATCAGTTCCGTCTGATTTTACACAGCACATTAACTGTGGCTGAATAGTTATTATATAGCTTGCTAAAGGGTAAAACTAAAACACCCAGATGCCTCTCTGTATCCTGAGGTGTTTTCTTTGCTTTCAGTTTAGCTTAATTCTG
Source organism: Scopus umbretta (assembly GCA_013400535.1). NCBI lineage: Eukaryota > Metazoa > Chordata > Aves > Pelecaniformes > Scopidae > Scopus > Scopus umbretta. Next base: position 24,006 of record VZTL01009413.1, read on the forward strand.
GCATTTCTTCTTTTTTCTGTGCTTGGTTACATTTCTTCCCTGTTGCATAGATGAACCCAAATTATCAATGTTCATTTAAATGTAATTTGGTCTAGGAATATTAATATGTATTGCCACACTTGATCTTTTGGTAATCAGTCTTCTATCAGGACTGTCTGTAGTACATAAGTAGAAAAATTTAGTATTTGCAAAAATCAAAATAAATATATCATCCCTGGGGTTTTTTTCCCTCATTTTTTTAGCACAACAAATTGCTTTTAATCCTATCTTTTTCTAGTTCAAGATCTATCAGAATTTCTGGAAAATTAAATTTCAAAAACTTTGAAATTCCTAAGGACAAGATTTCACATTGTGCTTAGAAAATACAGGCTCAGCTCTGCTACCTCATGTACCTCACACATACATAACCTTTTATTTCCTTCCTCTCTGCCCCTTTATCTATTACCACAAACACATTCTAAATGGCGTGGATGGTAACATCATCAAGCTTTCTTACAGCAACCAGCAATGGCACTCAAGACTACATCTCTACAGTCTCCTGATTAGGTGAGTTGATTTCAACTAGTCAGAAATGTATCCACTATGTTTATCGCTTTTAACCATGGCTCTCCTGGCATAAATCAGAAGCGTGTATACAAACCTGCATGTTTGTTGGTGTACCTTTATATATTTTTTTTTCTTAAATCTCTGCACTGAAGATGTAAGAGTAAATATGGTACAGCAAAAAATCACAACTCCTGCAGGGTGCAGCTGTCTTGCCACGTCAAGATACTGAAAAACCACAGTGAAAGTTTTGCAGTGTCAGTATCGGATCACGGCCACTGACAATGAGGTGTATAAACCTAAAAATTATGTTGAACTTTACATCGCATTCTCTGTAAAGATTATTCTCAGTGATGTATATTAACAATGTATATACCTGTGGGACAAAGAAGAGTCAGCAGATAGGGAAACTACCTGGGAAGAGCAGCAGAGGCCACTGGAAAGCACCCCTACTTCCAATATCCATAACAAAGGGGGAACAGCTAGGCTGAATAACCTAGCAGTCTTCTACTGGAGAGTATACTGAGTCAGCAGCTTTTCCCCACGGTAGCAAGCTGGGATCTGAGAGTGAGTTGGGCCTCTATATCAACTTAGCATTTGGATCTGGATCTGAACTTTCATAGCTCAGCTACAGCTCTAGGATCCAGTGGGATTTTCTGGCAAGAAAAAGAATGCAGGAAGGAAAATGTTGCACAAGTGAGTAAAGAGTAAAAGGAGAGAGAACCCAAGCCAATATAATAAAAGTTTATAGTGGATCGCTTCTGCTGGGTTTTATGTGACGCAGGTAGATGGGAGTGATAAGTGGATTTATGGAAAGATCACACTTGGATTAAACTATGGGCCATGGCAGGAGAGGCGTAACAGCACTGTTAAAAACAGCACTGCATTATGTCTGTGCCTGGGAGTGCTCTCAGATACATGGACGGCAAGGGGAATTGCCATCACCTGCAAGGCCAAAAGGAATGTGAAATCTTTTACTTGATGACAATAGACAATTTCTGACACTCAAGCAAAACAAACTAGTTTGCATTTATACTATTTTTCTGCTCCCATTATTTCTCATCACAAGTAAACACAAGCTGTTCGTTCACTTTTGACAGAGAACCATCTTTCACACCTGCTTGGGCTGTGCAGCGCCACAAAGGCAACAGGAGTGAATAAAGCTCAAACATTTGTGAGGGGAGCTGTGGCCTGCTCAGGATGATCCCAGACCTGTGGAAATGGTAGCCTGGACAATGCCATGGTGATACAGTGAAAACCCTCACACCACCAGGCACAAAGCAGCTATTGTCTTTATGGTGTCATTTCCAGATCCCTTCAAAAACAGACAATTTCATGGTGTTGGGCCTCCTGGCCTCATAGTATTTATCTATCACTCTTGCTCTGAGCTGCTGATGACACCAAACTCTTTCTTCGTAGCCTTCAGCACAAGAATCTACAGAAGCACATTCCCAACTTCTGCCTCTTAATAGCAGATCATTAGCTGTCTTCTGCTATGAAGGTTCCTGAAATGCTGCTTTTTCATATCACCATACTTAACTCTCCCTCTGGACAGGCAGGCTCTGTATATAGCACCCCACCTCCTAATTATAGCATATGGCATGGCTCTCTTCCTCTACACAATCAATAACTCCACTTGTTTTTCCTATTCTTCCAGAGTTTCAATACCAGCCCCTTGGGTTCTCTTGTGCTTCTAAATATGCAAGCACTTATGCTGTGAGTTGTTCTGCAGGAAGTGGAGAAATCTTACAGAACATCTCACAGAACAGAGGTCTCTGCAGAACATCTCACTGTATCACATCTTCATTGCTGTTGCTAAGATACAGGCATTTTTAAGCAGGGATCTGATGGCCACTGTTGATATCTCAGACAGGGCTGCTGCAGAGATTGAGAAACCTAACCCTGTCTTCAGAGTAAATTGGCTCCACTTTCTGACCCTTGTAATCTTTTTCAACAATCCCTTTTCACACAATTCCTATAAAGATTTCACTCTTCCTTCCAACCAACTCTCTTTCTTGCCATCCACATAATCCCTAGTATCTCTTACTACCTCAACCTGCTCCTATTCCAGAATCTTTTAGCAACAAATGTTAAGTTTTGCCTTCCACAGTTCTTAATGACTTCCCAGTCTCAAATGCTAAGTCTTTTCAATCATACTTTCCCCAAATCTTACACAGCCCCCTCAGCCTCGTTCTCAAAAACAGACTGAAATTTAAATTTTCCATCATTTTAGCTTTAGGCTGATGCTCAACAAGAAATGTTTCAATCCAAAACAGTTCATTTTAACAAAGTGAAACACAACTGCAAACAGGGGCTGAGATCAGGGCAGCTGATACAACCTCAACAACAGATACTGCAATAGTTCTGTCTGCTGTGGGACTAATGAGAACTTATAATCACTATCATCATCTCTGCACTGTGAATGGATCCAAGCTGACTTTAATCAACTGGTTCAACTTTAGTCAAGTACTACACTAAGAACCCAGCCTTGGCAGTCAAAAAGCTCAGTGCAGGTTAGCTACTTGATTACCCACCTTCTCAGGAGCATACAGCTTTGTTCAGGAAGCACCGATTCTGTAATTCCCATATCCAAACTATCTAGTTTATAAACGGGCACTGCATTCAGAGAAGCAACCATTGAGATACATGCTCTTCACAGAGACAAATAAACACTTTGATTCTTTGCAATCTTCTGTAACTCCTTCTGCAGTGTGTACAGCACTATTCATGCTACACTTCCCCTTCCCATTCTCTGCCCATTACAGTTCACATGCTAGCTTCTCTCCCATTTCTCTGAGCCTGTCATCTACCTATGCTTCTTAAATCTTAAGTATAGCTATACAAAAGACTGCCAAACAAATGTGGCTCAACCTGACATATGCTTCCAGTAGCATAAGCAGAGAATTTTTCTGTTTTTCTTTCTTTTTTACCTGGTAAGCTGGAAGTACTGGGTGTGCAGTCACTGTCATACAGCCACATACTGTGAACCATTGAATCCTGTTTTGGAGGGCCCTCAAGAGAGCACATCAGCTCCTGGAGAGGGCAAAGAAGATGTGTTTTAACAATGCACTTGGTAAAATCAGGGAAGTAGCCTATTTGTTAGAGATCATACACCCACCCTGTCATTCTCCTCTTCCTCAGATGTTTCATTTTCCCTCAAACCACTACAACAACTGCTTACACTGGATGAAGAACGTGAGAATGGCTGCATCACACAGTATCCTGAAGTCTGACTCCTGAGCATTCTGTGAAATGCAAGCATTCAACATCATCATGCATATTAGCACACATAGGCTCGCACTTCTTGTGACATAGCTTTATTATATAGCAGTCAGAAACAGTAAGGAGTAATTATTCATCCACAGATAGTTTTCCCGCCTGGGAACAGAATTCAGGTGAACTGGCTTGCATCCTTTAATTTCTAGTTGCTGCTTCATTTAGTAGAAATACCACTTCTTGTTTCCATTCTGGATAACTGTATGAAAGGACAAGACTAGCTGAATTTTAAAGTCACAGACCTAAGTGTCTTAAAACAGAGTGAGTCAAACCACCTGCATTTAAGCACTGTTTACCTCTAGACATTCATCAAAATTAACAGATTTCTTCATTTTGCAGATCAGAGATTTTAGGATCCTAAATACAACATGACAAGGTGTTAAACTGAGTATAAAGGGAAGGCACTACCCAGCCTAGGCCACCCATTCCCACAGCCACTCTCAGCCTATCATGTTTGGTCTTACATGAAATTCCAGACCATACAAGGGGACTATAAAAGCACATTTTTTCATGTCATAGAGCTTATAAACTGTCACCGCTGTGTTTCTGTACAGCTGTAACAGGAGGAGTCAGGAAAGCATATAGACATTAACCAGTATTATAAAATGGTTAACTAAGAAAGTTTAAGGAAGCAGTGGGGAGGTAGAAACAAATTACTGAGATGTGCATTATTTTAGGATGTCTCAGTGCCAAACTATTAGGATCAAGTGCCAAGCTCTTGCACAGACAGGTCAGAACCTTTCTCCTGCTTACAGACAGGAACATACCTAGGTCAGGATGCCCATCCTGGTGGTTTTGCATGTGCCCAGTTGCCAGTATACTGGCTCCTGTAGGTCTATCCCACTAGATTAGCTCCCACAAGGTCATTACAAAGGGAACATTCAAAGAAAACTGTATTGGATCACTTGACCACCACTCTCTCAACTGTCATGGACACTGAGGTAGCCTTGTGCATGTTTCACATCTGTCAAGAAAGACCCTTTAGGTCAGCTTCTCCCACCTCAGAATTTGGGATCCATGGCTTGCAGTCATCTAGGAGAAAAAGCAGTCCATGAGGCTGATATGCTTACATGCGGAAGGTGCATTGTGCATGTAAGCCTAACATTTATGGTGAAATACTCACTGCCTGCACAAGAGACCAGCCAATAAGAGAGAGATGAAGTGCTTAAAAATGTTAGGAAACCCAAAAAAGCTAACAGAGGCAAGAAAGATAAGACACCTTTAACATACTAAATATATTTATTCCTTCAGAAACACTGCAAAATGTGGCCAGGCTTGACCTACAAGCAGTAATGAAACCTAAAGTCCCAGGCATATTACATGCCAGCATGCAACAGGGAGAACAGTAATGACAGGGCCAATATAGGCCAAAGATATTTCCTCAGGAGATTAGGAAATATATTTTGGAGGAAATGAAGGCCAACATGCTTCTCCCTTGGCAGAGCAAATCAATAACATGAATTCAAGTGAGCTAGGACCTAGATTTCCACAAAGTATCTCCTCCTCATCATCCTTCCTCAGCAGGATTCTCCATCCTCATTCTCTGCACTGCACTTCCTGACCTATGTCATCCAAAGGCACTAGAGACAGAGGTGGAAACATGTTCTTCTGCTCTTGCCTTCTGCGGGCCAAGCTGTTCTCTTCTCACTCATCTGAGGGGAGGGAAAGAGAAGGGGAGGCACTCAAGGTGGCCTCCTTCCCCCATCATTAGTAGAGGCTCGTTCAGTGGCTGCTGATTGGGCAATGGGAAGGGCATAGAGCCAAAATACTCCAAAAGGAGCTATCTGTCCATCTCCCTTCCCCAGGATTCCTGCTCCAGGAACTCCCAGTGGAGCGTTACTTGGTGCCACTCGGTCTCTCCACAGTCCTTGAGGTCCTCTAAGTAAGTTCATGCTCCTCTTAGCCAGGACTCTCATTTCACCCCAAAAGTCTTGCCAGTATCTTCAGTGAGGTAACCAATGACTGAGTAGCATCCGGTCCACTCCTGATTGGCTTGATGTCCCCACTCAGATGTGTCTGAGGAGGGAAAACACACACACAAAAAACCCATGTACTTTTCCTAGGACTTGGACATACACAGTACAGTGCTTGATTTTTCAGATGCAACCCAGAAAGCCATCTGATCCTGAGGAGTTTCGCTACCTGGTTAACTTGGGCTGGATTCTTTTGTCTGAGTCTGTCCCTTGGGAAGAAGGATTATTTGGAAGGCTACCTGGACAGTGGAGCAGAAAAACTAAGGACAATTGTCCATATATGTGGGAGAGAAGACACTGTTAGCCCAAGTGAACAATGCAGTTTCATGGATCACAGGCTGATCACTGCAGAAGGGTGTGTTGGAAATCAGCATGCGAGGACAGAAAGTAAGTGCTGATTTGTCTCTACTGTAAAAGAATTAATCTGTTATTTATGTGTTCCCTTTGGATTTATTTCCAGGTTGGTTTTAGTAGAACATAAATGAAGAGTTTGATCATTCAAGTCTGGAATCTGAAATGATTATTTAAGACCAGCAGCAACATGCTGGACATTTTTGCAATAGAGAAGTTTCCTGTGACACTACTCCCTGGAGAGAACCAGGAGTGGATTGATGACATATTACCAGGGACAACATTATTAATATGGGCTACGTAAATTACTCTAGCACCAGCTGGAACTCTTTTTGTATTAGAAATATGCCTATATCATGATCCTGATTTGTGGTTCCACAATTAATGAACAATAAGTAGACTATTTCAGTAGAACTGTCTCCGAGATAGACTGTTAGAATGACACTCCTAAACCTGTTCCTGCAATACTGTGCTAATACTGTCTTAGTGAAAATGGTGTGCTTTACATGGTGGAATTATGTGTCCTCGATTCCCTGTCCCAGCTGTGATGCAGAAGGTATGACTGCACGTGGGCTGGTCCCTAACTCTGAAATCACAACTCTGTCTAACTCCAGCTAATCACCAGTTGTGCAAAACTCCATGATACATCCCACCTCATAAACAAACTGTCCAGGAATGGACTAAACCACCATAACTGTCAAAAGACTTTTTCTGGTTATTGTACAAGTGGCTTTGAGTCCATGACTGGAAAAAGATGCATAGAGAGAATCCTGCAGACAGAAGTAGACAGACTGCCAAATCATACAGGTCATGCCTCATGTGCATAAACAATATTCATGCAAGTATTGTTAGTGAAATCCCATGCTATGTTTGCTCTCTGAAAGCATGTGATATCAGTTTGATACAGCCATTGCAGCTGGCTCACCTTCTCAGGTGATGAATGGAGAATGGGGGTTGGGAAGTGGGGAAGCCTGCATTCAAATGCGGAAATCAGGAACAGATGTCAAGAAAGCTTAATCTTTTTTTTCCAGGACATGCACACATTCTATGGTAGGGTCACTAGGACTAGCCAAGCTATGAGATGTTTTCTTACTAAACAGAATTATTGCTGATTATGCAAGGTTACTTCAGCTACCCAATCAGAGCAAGAGTCCCTCACATGTGCCTAGCCAGGAACTTCTAGTTCACTAACAAGGCCCGAGCAAGGATGAGGAAGGGGAGGTGGAGTGATGCAGTAAGACTGGAAGATGGGGGTTGCTGACCAATCAGCAGTTCCATGTCCTGCATTCTCTCTTATCCTTGGCTGCCAGAACTAGCATCTTAAATGGTCTGTATTTCCTAGCTGTGCTCCCATCTTCCTCCCCACCAAAATTTTGGACACCCAACCAACCCAAAAACTGGTATCACAAAAACACTTACCAGAACCCTGCACCTTGGCTGTGACAAAATTCTGGGCAGTCCTACAGCATACAGTTGGGTCACTGAACTACTGCAGATACTCACCAACCTGTAATTCGTAGGGTGTGTGGGGTCTAGTTGGAAGGAAGGTCCTTCCTTGTCAGACTTGGCACCTGGAGCAACTACAACTCTAGAGCAACTTGGCTCTAGGGCACCTCCTGAAATTTTCTTAGAGCAGCCCAAGTCCTGAAAAACGGACATGCCCTACTACAAAGTACTCAATGCCCTTTTTGCACTGAGTCTTATCCAAGTTCTCATGAAAAAAAAGTCACGTGTGGTAAGCTGTTCCAGAAAGTCAGCTGCATCTCCTGGATTTAGAGACAGGCTGCTCTGGAGTCTTGGAAATGTGCATGTGTGGTTTCCATGAAGTCCTGAAGTATCTTAGATAGGATCACGTCCCAGCATAATACAGTTTAACAACAGTAAAGCTGCACTACCAGAAAAGTGCATTTTTCCAGATTTTGACCACCAGAAACTGGAGAACTGTTTTGCAGGCTACTGCATAAAGTGTTTTGCAGGAGAACACTAGGCATGGTATGGCCTACTTTAGCAACGAAACATAGGTGCAACACATGAGACCCTGCTGTGATACCTGCTGTAACACTTTGGGAGGACTGAAGACAGGCTAATTCACACTGGTTGGGAGCAGCAGCATGAATCCTGCTTAAAGGGAAGAACTTGAGTACAACCCAGTATCCCAACATACCCTTGTCCAAGCTTCTCCATGAAGCTCCAAAATCACTCCAGAGCAAACTACAGAGGAAACATAGATGAGTAAGTATGGATAATTGGACAGCTAGGTCTTTGTGTATCCTGTTGGATGCAAGCTAACATTACAGTAAAGATATAGCCAAAATCACCTTTAAGTGGTCCAGTCTTTCTTCACTGGCTGTTTAAGAAAGCTGAGCTCCTTACTTACATGCTCTGAATTACTGTGCCATGGCCAGACATCTAACTTTTAAGATGCTGCAATACCCGATATGGACAATCTCAGTAAAGCCTCCAACAGTGCAAGACATGCATCACATTTAAATCAATGCCAGACACAGTGAGCATCTTTCAAATATTAGAATTATTTTCAACTCACTTGCTTTTCCTGCTGGGGAACTCTGGAGAGCTGGGACTGGATGATCCATCAGACTTCAGGTCAAAGAAAGTTCCAGGACTGTCCAGCACCTTCTGTATCCTCTCTGCAGTGTCTCTGCTGGAACAAAAGAGAAAGCAGCTATACCCCAGGGCCAGAGTTAACCACTATCTATTCTAACACTTCCTTGCAAGTCACAATACAAAGCTGGATCTCTCATATACACAAGAAAGGGAAGCAAATGCAGTTGTGTTGAAAAGGGCAGACTCCTTAGATGTGACTTATTGAGGGCAATATAGAATCATAGAATCATAGNCATATGTTATAAATGGCCAACTTTAAGCTCCTTTTGAATTGATATAAAAGCCTAAATTAATTTCAGTATTCTCCTTTAACTCTTCAACTCTTTATTCTACCCTCCCCATTTCATTGGTCTTGTGTAAGCTCTCTAATCAATCCTAAAGCTCATTTATTGCATAAAGAAAAAGGATTCAGCAAATTTCCCTGTTTCAGGATGGTTACAATAGTTTTATTGCTACTACTACTTGTCAAGATACTTCTGAAGAAAGCTGTGTGAGTAACTGAAGAGTAGGGTATGTTTAATTAAGGATTGGAAAACTTGGGGTTTTGTTGAGGTTTTTTGTGGCTTCAGTGATGGAGTTCACAAAGTTCCTCCTCTGCTCTCTTGGTCAGTTGATCCTACCTGTACCCCTCACATCACAGTTCCTCATGCTGTCACTTGGACTAATACAACTGTTTGTGAGACTGGAAATTATCCTGACAAAAAATGATCCTGAAACTAAAGTAAAAGCCTTTCACCTGACTCTTATCTAAAAGTGGCAAATACAGAACAGGAGAACCAAGAGTCCTGGATCATGCTGCACGATGTTTAAGAGCGATTTTACTATGTTCCTCCACTCATCTCCTCCCTTCTTCCTCAAATACCGATTCTCCCCATTTCCAAATATCCTTTTTTATTTTGTTTGTTTCTGTCAATTGCCCATTTCTCCATTAAACAATAATCAGGCTTTTATTCCCATTCCAACCATTTCCATTTCAGTTCTCATTCCTGTTGATTTCCCTTCTGTCCTTCTATGTGCCTTTCTATCTGCCTTTTCTCATCTCCTCCTGTTTCTTTCTCTCTTTGTCTCATCTTCCCACGGCTCATACCTCTTTTCCTCCTGTATGTTCTCAATGCCAATGGCACTACTCCGTCGCCCATGGAAGCGGCTGGCTCGAGTACGTGACGGGCTCCTACCAGGCAAGGCAAAAGACTAGAAAAAAGGAAATTGTGACAGAAAGGAGGGAGGGGAACAAGACAGGAAAAACTGGAGAACTGGAAGCATGGGAGAGGGAGTTTGCTATGTGGATCCAGATCCTCTCCTTCACTCTGCAATACAATAGCAGGGCCCAGCTCCACCGGTGCAAGAAGGATACTTTCTGTCAGTCAGAAAGAGAAGCTAGGGCTTACAAAGGTGGTCTGAGAAAGAGACAGAGACATATAGAAAAAAAGGCAGAACAAGATACACAGCCAGTATACAGAGAAAGAGGTTCAGGAAGGGAGGTATCCCCATATGACGAGAGGAGGGGCAGAATCAGAAGGGTAGAGAAAACTAGAAGTTAAAGGAGAGAAGGAGGCAGCAAACCCAAGTCATTACTATCTGTGACTTTGTTGGACTGATGTAAAGAACGCATCCAACTGAATAAACTGTCACCAAGGAATTTCCACACTGAAAGGCACCTTCTTGGCTTACTCAGTTGTTTTTTTTTTTAGTTTGCCTGTACTGACATCACTAGTGCAGAGATCAGAATCAGCTGGATGCACTTTGGCCAAGGTAACTATATTTCCAATATCAGAATCATGGATCCTTTTCTGGAAACATTTGCCATGTATTTATTATGCTCACAATGATCATGTATGTTTAGTAGCCCTATCAAATAACAAAGGCTTTGATAGTGACTAGAAATATTCACTCTTCTTCTCACCCCAAATTTTATTAATTCTGCTGTTTGTTCCCAACATGCAAAGTCTATTTACAGCAAAACAGCACCTTGAATAACACTATGTACCTGTTTATATTACAGAAAATAATTTGATTGGTGAAACTGAAGAAAATGGAACAGATCTAGTGTCCTTATGTTCTCAGCTCGTGCCATATGACAATACAGTACCACTCTGGTCAAACCACAGCACATGCGGTTTTTTAAGGTACGGCAACATACATGATCTACTCCAGGATAGCATAGATAGATATCTGATGTAGAATCATGTTTGGCTTTCTTCTCCCAGTCTACATCAACCTCAGCTCTAGGTTACAGATGAACTGGGGCTAGAGATCGGCACAGACAAAACAGACGGCAGCACATGCTGTGACTGCTTCTGAAATGGGATGATACAACAAAAACAGATTCACAGAAGAACAAAAGGACAAACTAATAGGGAAAGAGAAATAAAAGGTATGGGTGGGTCACAAAGATATGCCAGGTTTCTTCTTACAGCCCATCCAAATACCTTACCGCAGCAATGGCCTTAGGGCCCTCGGCGACACTCTGGCTGAGGGCAAGGCCAGCTGTAGTTGGGCGGCTGGGCAGGGTGGCTGGCTGCTGCTTTCTCATGGATATCCCCATGGTATCCAGGCTCTGGCTGCGGCCTCTGATCACCCGCTGAACAGAAGGGAGGCAGGGAAACAGACAAACACAGATACACATATAGACGTGCACACGGTAGGGCAGCATGAAAAGCACCACAGATTGGGTGGAAAGTTGTGACAGACCAACACTAGAACCACAGAAATCCTAACTCCTAGAAGGCAGAATCTTACATATTACCCATTTTTGGTCCTAGCTGATTCATGGAGCTCACTGCCAGGGAAGAACTCTTCCTCAAGTATATTCTCTAGTTGCACCTCCCTTGTTCTGTTGCAAAAAATAGAGATTCCGTACCAGTATCCCAGCATACTAGATAAGACAGCATACTCTGGAGCAGTCCTACCCAGTATAGGCTACAAAACACAAAATCAAACTCCTGTTCAAGACCGTAACGTTCAGTCTTGCATGAACTTGTGTGCTGATTCCAAGGGGAAAGCAGCTATATCAAAATCTTTTTTTGAAAAAGCCATTTTCTGAGTTTCCTCAGCCTTTTCCAGCATTTTACAAAGGTCATCTGCGTACATGACGTGCAAATCACAGGATGTGCTAGAAGTCAGAAAAGGGCATTTTGGCATAATTAGTGTAAGACATGGATGGGTATGAAATTCCTGGTTAGCAGCAAAGGCAAGGTAGACTGATTGTACGTAAAAATACACTCCACCAAAGCATCCCAGCCCTGACCAAAGCTACACACATAGTTACCAAACCTATATATGTGAATGGATTAGTATCACAGCCCTTAACGACCCTAACCAGCCAACCATAAAACCAGGTGGAGGTCATCTGAAGAAATGCTATTTATAATACGTGTCTGTGTCCAGACAGATAACAACTTATACAAAAGAAGTGGTGACACACTTCCCGCAGAAGTGGGAAAGGGGAAGAAGATAGGAAATTGATATAAGATTCTCTTTATATTGTCAGTTCAAAATTCAGTTTGCCTGTTTGTACAAAAACTTTGCTTTCTCAAGCAAAGATGATAATCTTGATCACTTTTAAAAGTAAGTTCTATCACCTGATCCTGATTTATTAAAAAAAAAAAAAAAAGGAAAAAAGAAAAAAGTGTCATCTACACTGAACAAAGGTAAATTATCTCTGGCTTTTAGAGGGTAAGTAGAGCACCACAGTTTTTCTAGACAGTACACTCACAGGTATGTTAGAAATTCTCTTGCAGTGGGTCTTGCAACTCTTCCAGTTATAATGAAAATGATTTGGAAGAAATCTGCTGTAGGAACTGAGAGCTGCTTGCTACTAGGTATTAAAACTCTTCTTGCAAACACTCCTTTTTCTGTAAGTCATGGAGTAAAACCCTATCTGACACTAGATGCCAGCATGAAGCATAAAGAGTTTGACTTCTCAGGGCCAGTATGAAATTCCACTCTGGACCACACTGTAGCTCTATAGAAAGGAGCACAGGAAGGGGAAAAATGTATTTTCTTGAGAGCTATGGTAAAGCACAGTTGAAGACACTCTAAAGAAATGCTGCTGGATATAAAGACTTTTTTTCTGTCTCACCCTAAGCACAGCTGATCAGCAGGGTCAATATTCCTTGGAGAGACACACAATCAGCTTGAGAAAAGTGTAAGCAAGTAGGTAAGGAATCAACCTACTATTGCGCACCTTGAAATTCTCAAGGAAGCCTCCACTGCCATTCTCTATCTTGTCATCCTCTCCGATGGGCAATCCCATCATACTGCGGCTGCGAAGCTGCAACTCCTCAAAAAGGCTCTCCAAGAGGGCACTCCGGGTTCTTTCCTGCATCAACATTGAGAATGAAAACACAGCTGTTATTGGGAGTGGAAGGATTTTTTTTTCCCCCGGTTTTTGCAATGTCTCACATCCTCTTAAAAAAAAAAACAAAACAAAAACCACAAAACCACTATGAAAATTGATTTAAGCAGCATGAAGTGGTTTTAGCTGTATAGTTATGGAATATATTACAGTAATACCCAGCCCTTTTAAACTCTTCCTAAAGCAAGTCATAAAGGACATCAGTATTTTTTTTTTACAGGTGATGAAACAGAGGCATGAATTGAGGGCATTTTTTTCTAGATCAGGCAAGCAGCAGAGTCTGGAATAGAATTTTGGTATTTTGAACCAAAATTGAACCAATGATATCACATTACTGAGTTTCAGCTAATACAGAATTTCCTCCAGCAAAATGTATGCATCATATTCCCATTCTAATGTGAAGATCTAATCCTCAAGTAAAAATGTACCCGTTCATATTCTATCACATCTGCTGTGAAATACAAAGGAAGCATCACATAGCTGAGTATAATCACATTTCATCTTCCTTTTTTAAGCAACACAAAATTAGAAGTAGAAGAAAGTAAAAAATTATACTGTATTTTCTTAATCTGGCAGTAATGTAGTTTTATATTTTTTAATGGAAGCAACCAAGTAATAGACCCACCTCTAATTTAGCAAATTTCTCAGCTCGATAGCAGCTGTACTCAGCATTGATGAGCTTGACCAGGAGGAATTCACGAAACTCTGCACTCTACAAGACAAGATGAAAACTAGACTGGAGATGAAAATAGTAAGAAAAATATCACATGAGAAAAGCTCTGTCTTACTGCTCTTTAGATCTCCAAAGTCATCTAGCCAGACTGACAATACTCACTCAGACACAAGGGTATGTACCATATCCCCCTGCCATCTAACACTGGACCAGAGAAACAAACCTTTCTAAATATGGCTGGATTTGGCAGAGGAGGTCCAAAGAAGGGGACATCATCTCGTGCTGTGACTGAAACCTGAAACAATATAAGGGGGAAAAAAAATAAGTATCATAACAGAAGTGAGACTATCAAAGACTTCAAACTACTATGGTACTGATTCAGATCCCTCCTGAATCATTTACATATCCAAAAGATATCTAATATGCTATCCCATGCATCCATCTGCTTCTGTACTCAGTGAATGGATATGCTGATTTATCTCCCTGAAATTCAGTCAGCTAGATGTGCACACAGTAAAAGCAACAAAAAACCCAATTGAACCAACTGCTTTTTTAGAAAATATTTTTAATAAATATTTTTAATAATAACCAGTGTATTTAGAACAAAAAAATAAGATCATAGAATCATTAAGGTTGGAAAAGACCTCTGAGATCATCTAGCCCAACCGTCAACCCAACACCACCATGTCTACTAAACCATGTCCTGAAATGCCACATCTACACGTTTTTTTGGATACCTCCAGGGATGGTGACTCCCCCACCTCCCTGGGCAGCCTTGTTCCAATGCTTGACCACTCTTTCAGTAAAGACATTTTTCCTAATATCCAATCTAAACCTCCCTTACGCAACTTGAGGCCATTTCCTCTCATCCTAGATGCTTCTATTCCTCCTGCAAGATTTACCTCCACTAGAAGAACCTTTGTCAATATGATTGTACTAACCTATTTTTTTGACAGAGAATCCTCAGTGGAAATACTCCCCTCAGTGTGCAGTGTATCTCAGTGATACCACCTCTCTGAGTCTCATGTGGTAAGCACACAAAAGCACTTTCCCAGTAACAGATAAGGAAATCCACCTTTTTTTTTTTTTAAACATGCTCCTACCTCAAATACCAATGCCAAAAAAAGTAACTGTAATGCAGTCCAGTTTTTAGATACTGTCACTTGGCTCTTCACAGCACTTACCTATAATTACATGCACCTATCTTACCAGATACATGCATCACTTAAGAATATTTCACAGTTATTTTTTTCATCCTGTTTGAGATGGAACAATACCATTATTTGCCATTTCACACAACAGGGAACAATGTCAGAACAACTTAACAGCAACTGCCTCAGAATAACCCTCCAGTGAAAATATCACAGACCCAACGAGAGGCATGAGTTTAATGAGAGGAAGAAGGAAAGGGGCCCTCAATTTTATTCAGATTTCTCACACTGCAGGCCAGCTCCCCTAATTACAAGGCCTCCCTCTCCCTCCCAGTAGATCTATCAGTTAAAATCCTGCTTTGCATTTTTAATTTTCTGATTGCAAAGACTGATTCAAAGACATAAATGCCATTAATATTCACATTTAACCACTAGGCATTAAAGCTTAAGTAAATGGAACAATGGATGGAAAAACTCTTCCCAAACTGCAGTCTCTTAGGTACTATAATGCTCTCCAGGCAGAATGAGTTAAAACCTCTTTGGCAAAGCCTTTACAGAAAACTCTGCATTGGCTCTAGGGTCCTGACTGGTACCCTCTCTTTTTCATGAAAAGATACAGGCAACCCTATTACACTGACAAAAACAATGCCACTGCAGACAGGCAAAGATGAAAACAATAGTAGGAAGAGACAAGACAAATGGCAAGCTTCCCCAGCTCTTTCTCTTGTCATTAAAAAAATCCAGTGGATTCCTGTGCCCTACAAAACAGAGAGCGAGAGAAGAACTGGAAACCCATGCCCCTGATGAACGTGAGGCTATCATGTCACTACAGACCTGGCTGCCCATAGCATAGGGAACAATGGAAGGTCCCCAGCACCCTCTTTGGTGGGGACATGGGGAACCTGTCCTAATTTTGACATTCTTGGTGTTCTTGTAGACCTCCAAGGCATAAGGACTCATCATCACCAAACCAGACTTCCTACATAATATGAAACATAGCACTTCAATTAACATGTTTCTACAATGGAAAATCCATCAAAGAATGCAAGCTTGTATATGTTTTCTGCTCTCTCGTCATGACTGAAAGTTGAACATAAAGTTACACAGATATCCATACAGAGTCATGTGACAGATAGAGAGCTGTGTCCAAAGGCTGCAGATAGGAAATTTGTGTTCTAGCAGTGCTTCTTTCAACTGGAGGGCCCTAGCAGGAAGCACTTCCCTGCCAGATGAGCATCAGTGCTGGGATCCCACAAAGTAGATGTGGCTGGCTTGGATTCCACAGATCAGGCCAACCACATGTATCTGACCTGCAGTCTCAGGCAGTACAAGCTCTCAGCATTGTGCTCTGCAGCATGAGCAATGCAGACATGGCTGTCAGTCAGGTGAATGAATTTTACCTGACTTATATAATGCAACCAAGACATCTCCTAAAATGGCATCAATTTCAACTCGTGCTCTTTGATGTAAACAAAAATTTTTATCTGAGTTCATCCTGCTTCAATTCCCAAGCTTTAAGCTTCAGAAATTCATCAGCTACTTTGAAAAACATACAAGTACATTCTAGTTTCATGTGTAGATACTTAACAAATTGATCACATTATTCTTTAACCTTCTATTTGCTAGGCAGAGGCGGTAAGCAGTCCAGTACTCTTTTCAATAAAATACTTGTGTTCCAGAATTGTAATCATTCTCAGCCTGACCTCCTAGCCTCATCCAGCTTATCAATATCTTTGCAAAATCTGAATACTCAAACGTGAACAGATTGCTAAATAGTAGGAATCGCACCAAACAGAGAGCACCTCTGCAAACCTACAGAACAGAGAACAACATAGCAGGAAGGAGACTCCTGGTCAGAGATCAAAGAGTGGGTGAAGTAGAAGAGCAGCTGGTGGCAGCTACTGGATTTCTAGGTTTACTGGTAATAGATTTAATTATTGCCTTTCACGAAAACGTTGATCAAGTTTACTAAAAGAGTAAGCAAAGCTGTTAGGATGACAGCTGGCTGAACCTGTATGTCTCCCAGAGGCCCAAGAACAGGTTTCCACTTCAAAGATCAGTATCAGTAAATCAGTACAGAGGAATATACTGGCTCCATTTACCTTGTAGAGAGTGTCCCCAGTGGTGCCATGAGTGAGCTGAACTACCACATAGGCATGTAGAAAATTAGAAGCAATCATATCAGGGACAAAAGGCGTGCTTTCGTCCTGGAAGATGATGGCTACAATGTCATTCCCAATGTGACGCTTCCGCTGAAGCTGGAGAGGAAAAAAATAGTAGTGCGAGAAGGCAGGCGAAAAAGGGTAGAACAGTACGATGAGGCTTCAAACACCAGTCTGTCTAGCATCTCCAACCCAGCTGTTCAACCAAACCCCTCATCACTACTTTTACCATTACTCCAGCCATAATTCCCAACATTACACAGCTAGGCATTCTCCCCTCCAACTAGCCCCTCATCAAATACCCCTCCACTCTTAGCCACGCTGTTGAATTCCTTAGTTCTCCTTCCAATACCTGCTGGGAATCTCCCTCTGTGAAGGGCAGCTTTGTAGACACATGAAACATGATCTCCTTGCCCCGGAAATTTGTATAGACCGACTCAGTGCCTGTTTGACCTCTAGTGACATCCAAGCCTCCCCGGAACCTGAGCAAATCCATACCATGCCATAGGTTAGGCAGGACAGAGATGAGAAAGTGGAGAGAAGAAAGAAAATATCAGTAACAGTAGCTTGGTACATCAATATTATCAAAGGCGATTTTTAAGAAAACAGTGATAGCGGGGCATGAAATCTTCCCAAAACAAATGCACTGACTGAAGCTGCATAATGTTTCTGCTCATGAACATACTTGCTTGCTAAAAGCTATGAAGCTAGACCAGGGATTTTCAAAGGAGCTACTTTCTTTGGCATTCTTCTGAGAAACACAGTCCATATTTTCAAACTACAGAAAGGACAGGCTGCCCTAAAAAGAGACTAAAACAATACTGACCCCTACCATTGTGAAACAAACTTACATTCACACAGTCAAATAGAATTATTCTTTACTGTGGGTCAGACTGACACACCAGGAGACCTTTAAATGAAAATACCAGCAGAGACCTAAGCTCCAACTGGTTCCCATACAGGATGGTTGACAAAAGCATTCTGGGCTTCTCCACCTGCACTGGGATTCAGAGGACACAGTGTTTTTCTGCAAACAGGACTAACAGAGTTGCAACCTCTGAACACGTGGTGTTTCCTAACACGATCTGGCTTTCCAACGGCACTGGGTACGCACCCACGGAAATCCTGCAGCTGAACCTTGTCACCAAGAAAATCCAGGAACTCCAGGAAACCCAGACTCTCTTCTGTGTTACTGAAGACTTCTTCTTCGGTTGTCTTCAAAAGAAAAGGAGAAATCATAACAAGCACAAGCAGTACAAAGAACAGGCAGTAATTTCTACACAAGGTTCAACCACCTTTGAGGACCTGCACAAACAAATCAATCAACTTAAGGCAAGCTTCTATCCTTTTTCTTTATGGCGTCTGTATTTTTCACAGGATAGTACAGACCTTGTTATTACATTTAAGCTAAGAGAACTGACTCTTTGTGTTTTGCCTCAAGTATCATGGGATCTGAGGGAGCCTACCTGTCCAGGTTTCTGGTAGATGA
Source organism: Scopus umbretta (assembly GCA_013400535.1). Lineage (NCBI taxonomy): Eukaryota > Metazoa > Chordata > Aves > Pelecaniformes > Scopidae > Scopus > Scopus umbretta. The sequence continues at coordinate 42,606 of VZTL01009413.1, forward strand.
CCCCAAATTTGAAGTTATTGCTTATGACATGTTCATCAAATGCAACAATAAGCTGCGAAGCCTGAGGTAATGAAAATACAAATTATCAGTTGGATGCCATTTGCCAGACCTTGATGGAAAAGGGACATACAGACATATCAGAACATTATACCTTGGGGTAGAGCACAGGAAAGAAGCGTTCAACATTCACATCCTCACACAGTAGCTGTCGAGTGGGGGAGGGGGGGAAGAGAGAGAGAGAGAGAGAGAGAGAAAGAGAGAGAAATCTGATTATCATGTGCCCTAGTTTGCTGTGGGCATGAGAGCACAGACACTGTTTATAATTATCTGACAGGAGTCCCTTCAGGCAAAAATTCTGAGGTAAAATTAGAAGAGAAAGAAGAGAAGTTAAATGGAAGTGTAAAAGGGAAGTATATGACAGTACTATTGGGGAATAGTACAAAAGAGGGAAATGAGAGGACAGAGGTGAAAATAACTTGAAGAATGAGGCTGTAAGAGCAAACAGACAAGCATGAATCTCACCTTTGCCATCTGGACAGCATTGGGAAACTCATTCAGACAGGAAATGGGGATCAGGTCATGTTTGGTGCCAGTCCTAGTCCTGACAAAACAAAAAAGGCATTAGAGCCAAAGCTGAAGGGAGATATAAGCAACGTTGGCTCTTTAAAGAAAGAGTAGCCATTCCTTCAGATTATCCTTAAAGCAGTTCATTCCAGAGGATTAATTTTAAGCCTGGTGCATAAAATCATTGGAAAAGGGAGGTATCTACACATCTTATTGCTCACCATTTGTTGTGGGGAGCAGAGGAAGACAAAACAGGGATGCTTAGTCTCTTGGTCCTTTGCATTCTTTTCTTTCTTTAAGAAATATTTTGTTCTCTCCCTCCCTCCCCCCCATTCTTTTTCACAGAAATCTAAATGCTGGAATACAATTCATGGACACGGTATTATAATGGATTCATAAGATCAAACAATGGTTTGAAAGACTGTTAAAAGGTCTGTTAGAGACAGTATAGGAAAGCAGATCTGTGCAAAGTATAGGAGATAGAAACTGGTGTAGCATTGTTCCAGAAAGCTGATGGGGGGGTGGGGAGAGAGAGGTCTTTCTAGGGGAGAAGAAACACTGGGTTGTCAGAGTCCTCTTCAAACCATTATAAACAAACTATTGAAGCAAAAGGTGCTACATATAATACGACATCTTAATAGAGGAATTACTACCCTTTTACTCTTCACCGGTCTCTTCCATGTAGGAAGGCTTCTGGGCTCAGATAAACATTCCCTGGCACAGCTCACAAATAGCTCTGCCTGGCACTCTGAAATATTCTCCGCTTACAATGGAGGAAACCCACTAGTGATTCTCTTGTAGCTGACTCCTATGCAACCAGTATTTTTCCTCAGTCCTTGATGTGTCCTTGTCAGCAGCAACTGTACATCAGTTGCTTCCAGTAGCATATTGCCTACTGGAAGTGCACACAGCCCATAATGCGGTAAAAAGCTTTTCTGCAGTGTGCCTTTCATCTATGCAAGATCCATCTCTGTTCTTCCTCTAGTTCATTCAGAAGCTCTCTCTGGAAGCCCTAAAGGTTATGGCTCTTCATAGGCTGTCCTAGGAAGCTAAGGGATGTTCTAGCTCACCTTCAAGGGAGCCTTAGTCTCAAGTACAAAGTTCAAGTACAAAGACAGGCCTGGGCTAGGCTGCCCTCCATCGGGGAATCCATGTTCTCCTAGAGAGTACTCATATGTCTCTAAGCAAACAGAATAAACAGAAGAACTTTCTTTCTTAGGGAAGAACAGATATTTTTCACATACGAACTATAAAGGTGTGCCTGCAAACACCACTTCAGCTTCCTAAAGGAAACTACTGAGGGAAACTTGGAGGGGAAGGCAAGAAAAGAAGGCTCAGAGGTTCCTTTGCAGTCATCTCCAAGAGAAAGACATGAGATTCATACCATATCTGTGCAGAAGAAGCTCAAGGTAAGACGAGACACACAGCACAGTAACATATACTTCAACAACAGGCACTGTTACCTCAGCAACAGGCGTAGATTTTCCTGTTTCTCTATCTGTTCATACTTCACAGAAAGTACCAGGTAGCCCAAGGACATGTCACTGGAGTAAAAGTTCTGGTGCTCCTGAAACAAGGAAGCCAAAATGCATTATTCCCAACATGCTTCCCAGAGAAGTTTACCAAATTTTTTGCATACAACCTGTCACTCAAGATTAGCTAATTTTTTCTTTAACTAGCAATGGCATGCTTGAAGACATGCATATGCTGCCTCCCAGCCCCCTTGCTGATCAATGCATGAATACATCCGTTAAAGTTCATCCACTGTCAGTTCAGTTCCTCCTCAGCTGTCCATCACCAGAAGGGCTCCTGAGAAGGAATAGGATGAGAACATTCAGCAACACATTCTGAAGAAATTGAGGTTCTTGTAAATAAATTTGTCTCTTTCACTGACTTTCCCTGTATCCATTCAGATCCTGCATGACTAGGTAGTGGACTCCAGCACATTCAACTGGATGTGGTCATGGAAATTTTCTGTATAAACAGTAATGGCAGGATCATTATAGCAAATGGTTGATCTCTAAGAGCACTCAC
>VZTL01009414.1:0-20178 GCA_013400535.1 Scopus umbretta
CAGCTGAAACCAGGACAACTGCAGAGGAAGAAAACAAAACAAACAAACAAACAAAAAAAACCCCAAAAAACCAAAACCAACCCAGAATAAAAAATGAAAGCCCAAACAGAGCTAAAAAAAGGAATATTGAATTTCTTCACCCTGCTAAGAGGAGATATTTCTAACATGAAGTTCAATTTTCTTTTTCTTGCTAAGTCTTTGAAAGTGGCCATGTCATGCAATAGATAACTAGATCTCTCATTGATCTAGCTACTCTAATTGTCTTTCTCTGTCTCAGTGCATTTCTTAATTAGATGCTGTGCATATACTGATAAATCTAGTCCTGCTGCTGTGTGGCACTTTTCTTTGCACCATCATAACTCCATTTTATTTTTTCCCTGAATTGCACTGATGAACAAGATGAAAGCATTGACTCAACACTGATCAAAATCATGGTTACCAGGAATGGCAAGGTAAAATCCATTCAGGTACAGGGAAGTGATGTGGAACAACCATTATTAACCTGTTCTTGCACACCCTGGGAGAGGGGAATATAGGTGTTACTCAGAAGGGAGTTGAAGGAAGGAAGGAAGGATCAATTCATTACAGATTTGGCCTCTGTGAGCATCCTTTGAAATTGCTTAAGTCTGTGCCATGAACCTCTCTTCTCCTTTGTCTGCTCCAATGTCTGAGAAAAGCACGTATATACCTGGATTGCTCTTGTTCAACATTTATTTTTTCTTGGCCTGAATACAGCTCAGCCAGAACAGAGGTTTGGGCTCATTATTGTTATTTTTGTTTCTTCAGTAGCACAATAAACAACACGCAAAAATTAGTTGGTGCATATCAGAAAGCCCTATGTGTACTTTCTAGAGAGAGGAAGAAGATCGGAAAGAGGTATATCAAGCCTAGAAAATTTCTGAGCCAGTGTTTCTGTATTTCCATAACACGGTATCAGTACTCACATTATGACTGCAGCAAGATCCATGCCTAGAGATTTACCAAAACAACATTAGAGAAAGCTGCTGCTCTATGAGAGGCTTGCAGCATATTCCATCTGAGTCTAGACAAACACTCCACAGAAGTGTGATTTCATGGCAAAAAACAGCAGTGTAAAAAAAAATCCTTCTTTGCTCTGTCCCGTGCCCTGTTTGTGTTCAGGATTGTCTCTCTCAAGCTTAGTAACAAATGTGAGTGCTTACAGCTTTTTCTATCTGTCTCCCCTATAGTACTTACTACAGTTAAGATATAGGGGATGGATTTTGCATCTTCTAGTGCAGCAATAGCAAAATTCTTTATAAACCATGAGAATTAAAATAACACTGGGGCACCAAGAGAGCTGGTTAAACAGCAGGGGAAGTCTGTCTCTAGTGGAATGGTTCAAACCACTGTTCTTAACCCATGGAGGTGTCTGAATATATTATTTAGAATTCTGCTGCTATGCTTTCAAGGGGTGTTGTCGTCTTCATTGCTGTGGTGAGTAGGCCCTGCCTGGCAGCAAGCACCCACACAGCTGCTTGCTTGTTCCCCTCCCCAGAGTGGGATGGGGAGAAAATAGGAAGAACAGGAGTGAGAAAACTTGTGGGTCAACATAAAGACAGTGAAATAACTTACCAAGTACTGTCATGAGCAAAACAGACTTGACTTGTGGAATTAAACTTAATTTGCATAAATATTTAATTACTGAGTTGGGTGGTTGGAAAAAAAAAAAAGATAAACATTCAAAATGCCTTTCCTTCCCCTTTTCCAGGCTCAGCTTCACTCCCAGGCTCAGTTCACCCCAGACACCCCTTGTCCACCCATATTAGTGCTGCAGCTCACACTCAGCCCCTCCAGTGCAGCAGCGAGTGGCACAGGAGTTGCGGTCAGGACACAGTGGTTTCTCTCTGCAGCTCCTTCTTTCTCAACTCTTTTCCTCTGGTCCTTCACTGGTCTTCCACAGGCTGCAGTCCCTCCAGGGAAGGGACTGTTCTGCCATGGTGCACCTTCCATTGCCCTGACCTTGTTATTCCCTCATTCCCTCCTCTATTCCCTCCTCCCATCCAGCATTTCTGCCCTTTCTTAAATACACTTCCCCAGAGGTGCCACAATCTTGTCTGAAGGGCTCAGAAGCATCCTGTGGTGGGTCCACTGGAGCCGGCTGGAACCGCCTGTGTTCAGAGAACATAGAAGAGCAAAAGATTGTTATATTGTTCTTACATGTTGCTTCTATGCCAGAGATATTTAAAATACATTTAGTTTCAGTCTCATTTTGAATGTGAAGGAGCTAAGACAAGTTAGAAGGAAATCCACAGTGACAGGTGTAGGCAGCAGTAAGGTTGATACAACCATGCTGCTGATCACCAAGGAGCTCTGCGAGCCCAGTGCTGTGCCAGTCTTTCCATACAGCCTGTTGAGATGGGCATTGCACCTTACTGAGGTATGTGCCAGGCCCTGGACCAGGGCTGGCTTGCATTTCACTGAGCTGAAAAGCAAACAGTGTGAACCTATGACTATCTGCACTGTCTACACTAGCCTAGCAAAAATTTTTTGGCTAAGGACATACCTAATGTTTGTGGCAGAGAAAAAAAATATAACTGATATATGTGATATTCTTTTTTATGCTTTGTGTACCAAAACTGGCTTTCCTCTTCTTGAAATATTTGATCTGGAGAAAGTGATTTAGAAGACAAGCTGTGTAATTAGTGCATGGGCAGAAACAATCTGTTCCAAGAATTGGGATGAGAGTTGGCAGCATGGGAGAGGGCATAAAGTTAAGAGTAGGTGAAGGGGACAAAAGAAATGTTAAATGTGTTTTCTTTGGAGGAGTGCTCCAAAATGCAGAGCCTTGTGGAGAGATGAGGACAGCATGTTCCATGCAGGCACATTATACAAGCACTAAAAATATGACATTGGTCATCTAACTAAAAAGGTAAATAACTTGCTTGAAGTCTTGGGGATATTTGTCAGGAATTCAGAAAAGAAAATGTTTGGAAGACTAAGGAACCATCTGAGCTCACTGTGAAGCAGCAAATGTTCCAGTGCTATTTTTGGTTGAGTAGTACTGTATATTGGGGGAGTTTCCGTGAAATGGGAGGTGACACTGCAAAATCTTGGAATAAGCATATTTGAAACATGCTGTTCATGGAAATATATATGTTCCATATATTTAGCATTTAGTCTAGTCTGATTAATGTCTGTAGCATCTTTTGATCCCATGCTTAATGCCTCCTACTTCCTTTGTGAAGGAATGTGTATCATCCCTGTGGGTTCAACCTGGGAGCTTAAGAACCTTGTTTGGTCCTTTTGTTGTCAACAGTCAGGTCAGAAAAATTGTGCCTGAGTTAATTCACCTGAATAGGGCAGGAGCTGTAAAAGAATCCAGTTCATCAGCTTTGATCTGTAGGACCACAGAGAGAGAAAAGAAAAAAAAAAGGATTTCTTTTAACTCCTGAAATTATTGGATAAGACCAGAACCGATAAGACCCCTGTGTGTGTAATAGAAAATAAGGAAAAAGTGAGGTCACAATTATTGATGGATGTCCTGGTTTCAGCTTAATTCAGAGTTCATCTTCTTTCTAGTAGCTGCTATAGTGCTGTGTTTTGGACTTAGTATGAGAACAATGCTGATAACACGCTGATGGTTTAGTTGTTGCTCAGTAGCGTTTACACTGGTCAAGGACTTTTCAGCTTCCCATGCTCTGCCAGGGGCACANGGGCGGGGGGAGGGTGAGCGAGCAGCTGTGGTGCTTGGTTGCCAATCGGGGTTAAATCACAACAATGGAAAAGGTGGATAAGAACTAAATTCCACTGATAAGGGTGTTTTCATGAGAATGTCTGTCCTCTCCCCTCTTGGCACTAGAGCAGGTTGACAATAGGTTGTTTGAATTAATATGAGCAAGATGATATCAGTGATGTTGCCTGTTTAGCACTTAGCCACCTTAAGAGTAAAATCAGTGCCTTTATTAGTAAATGGAAATGACTCCTCATAGGTGGTTATATCACAGAAAACTCTTCATTCTTTTCTTCTTAGAGTCCTCCTTTAATCTTTCCCAGATTAGCTTTAGGTGGATTTAAATTGAAGTCTCTCTCATTAGCAGGCACTAATTTATTTATGTTTGATGAATGTCTTACAAATTATCTGTTTCATCAATGTGGAGAGAACTTGGTAAAACAAAAAATAACAAAAAAAAAAAAAGAAAACATTTCTTTTAAAAGTGCTTTCATTTTACTTAAACTGCTATGAGATGAACTATTTTTCCTGGAGAAAGGTCTCTCTTACTGTTTCTTTTTGACACCTATAGAAAATTCTGTATTTATGCCACAAAATGGGCTCAGAGGATGCATTAGCCCAGCTGGAGTTGCTCAGCTATTTGCCAGTATTTGGCTCCAGATTGCAAATGCTGTTTAAAAGAGGAGTTTGTATGAACCTTTTCAGATTTATCAACCTTTAGTATTTTTATATATATATAGAGAGTGTTTTTATATATTTTTTTTTTCTTTTAATAATGAGTTAGTACAGTGTAATACTGCAGTGGCTTAAGCTAATCTAATCTTGTGTTGATATAGCTGTGCCAAAATTGGAATGTAAAGGCTGTGTTTCCTTATTCCTGAGAACCTGGGCAGCATAAAATGATGTTCTTTGTAGTAAAATAGCAAGACCAGCTCCATCTGCAAAAAACCCCATGCAAACCAACCATTTTGTAATGTGTGATTACTACAATGTACATATCCCATGAATAATGACATTTATGCCTTAGCATTTTTTGGATCTATAGCAGTTGTACTCTACTGTGAATGTCCTCTGAATGCATGTCTAACTGTAAAAAGACCACCCTTTTCACTTGTATCCTGAATTTTATGTGTTATTGTCTATTAAGTAATTCTACTTCTGAGTCTTGCTTTTGTGCTCTTTTCAGTAGCTCTAAAAATGCTGTGCCTGATTCACCATTGCTTTCTGACTTCATTTATATCAGTGGAAGAGTAAGAAAAAAATAGATCCTCAGCTGCTCTGCTTTTGTGCAAGTGACTGGGGTGCACAATAACCATGAGTCAGGCCTTTCTGCAGATCCTCTCATTAACTTCATTACCATTTTTACTTAAAAGAAACCCCAACAACCTTTGGCTGAATTTAACAACCATGAACAAGTGATGTCCTGAACATTTGGTACTCATTTGCAGGCCATTCTTTCTACTCCTGTTTCTACCATGAGACAAGATAATCCTGACTCCTGGGTTCTAAATGCAGAGCAACCCAGATCAGATGAGTGCTTAATGAGGGTCTGACATTGCACCTCTAAAAGAACTGTTCATGCTTTAGTGGAAGTAGTAGTACTGCTCACAAGCTGGTTAGATATTAACCAGTTCAGGCAATATCCCTCTGTATATTATAAAGATAATTTCTGAGACCTTATTTCCTGTCTAGGCAACGTCCTAATCTGAAATGAGATCTCATTTCTGCGTTAAGGGAGATACTTGATTTGGAAAACTAATTTGGAAATATGTGACTTACAGTGACTTCCACAGTCCTTTTCCAGGATAAATACAGAATTTACACTGCCACTGTAATTAATCCACAGTAAGATTTCTTGTAATTTCCAGGTTTCTTGTGAAACTCTCTTGAATTTTCAGTTTATTTACAGCAGAGAAAATCTGAAATAAATTTGCCAGAGTCAGTTGTGTTAATCTAGGCTTACATCAATATTACTGGAAACAAAATCTAAGTTTGTACTAAATAAATTGAGAGTTTATATGATCTAGGAGTGCCAAATGTTGCAATTACACTGCTCATATTTGTATTCTGTTTATAGCAGCAGTAACACACATACTCTTTGTTCAAGAGCTTTCCAGTGTGGATTTACATAGGTAATTTTATCTCAGGTTGTTTTTTATTTGACATAAACTCTTTATTTCTGGAGTAAACCGATAATATAGCTATCTAGTTTTCAAAAGGAGATTTAACTTTCATATTTGTGAATGAAAGCTGGAAAACTGGAGTCTAGAAAACCCAAACTATGAATTATTTCTACATAAATCTCACGGATTTTGAGGGAAAAAAGGGTTTATTTTCAGGACTGTTTTTCCAGGCTGCATTTTTGGTAGGTTATAACTGCCTAGTGCATGGAAAATGAGAATCACAATTTTCTGGGGCCAGACATAGAGGTTCATTATTACCCAGACAGGGCCATCACTAACAGGGAGGGAGGGTTGTATTCCACCTAATAAGCTCACAAAAGGCAGAAAGAGACATACCAGGTGACACCAGCATGACCAGTCTGCCATTCACAAGGTATGCAGTCCTAGAAATCCACTAATTTTTTTTTTCCTTTTGTTATTTCCTTTTTCTAGAAAAAACAAGTGAGTCAAACAAAGATCCGGGTGATCTCTACCATCCTCTTCATCCTGGCAGGCTGCATTGTCTTTGTGACCATTCCTGCAGTTATCTTCAAACACATCGAGGGATGGACAGCGTTGGAGTCCATCTACTTTGTGGTTGTCACTCTGACTACTGTTGGCTTCGGTGACTTTGTAGCAGGTGAGCAGCTTTGAGTCTAGGTGCTGTGCATGAAGGCCTTGGCTGTTAGAATTTGATTTCTGGTGTAGAGAGGAGGCTTTTCACAATGTATTATATTCCAGTGAAATGATGCCAGGTGTTTCTGTTGAGGTTACTGTGCAATAGAATACCAGGTTGATTTAAGTTCCAGGTGCCTTGCCATCTGCAGATTGCAAGCTTTCAGCAGTGTAGATAACAGGAGCCTGGGAAGTCCTGATTATCCTTTATTGTGCAATGAATTATGCACAAGTCAAATGACTTTCCCATTGAATTCAAGATTTGTATTAGTCCATTAGGGCTCAATATGAAGCTGACTGCAGAAGCAAGTAGCCAAAATGATGAATGGATGAAGCTTTTACAAATTAGGGCTGAGCTGTAGGGCTGGAGAAATCTCTGGTCAGATGCAGTAGTAGGCTGCTACCACAGGAGCTGCAGCATTTTAGAAACTACATTTTGTTCTCTAACCTTGGCAGAAATTTTGACATTGCAGTTGCCTTGTCAAGAAAAACTCATGTAGGAAGAGAAGGACTAGGGAGGCATGCATCTCAGTGCTAGGAGGATACTCTCCCAAGACTAATATGGTTCTAGCAGGAACTATAAATAACTATCCTTATCAATTTTCAAAGAGGGAGTCGAGATTGTTGGCTGGAGACATGAGAGAGACTTTTTTTCACACAACTGTTTTGCTAATGAAAAGGTGGTTAAAACAAGTGGAATTTTTTCTCCCATCAGTGCATGACCTCTACTCCTCATTCGTGTTAGTGGTCCTAATTAAAGGCATTAAGATGCCTGTGTTACAAACAGCCATATTATGCTACTGTTTTGTTACTTCCTTTAAATCAGTGAAATATGAATGAGTTAAAAACATCAAATGAAACTGCAGGGATATATAAAGTTTTCTTTGCTGAAGAGCTGCAGACAAATCTTTTTGTAAAGACGACTCTAATCGTCCTTTTTTATGACATAATGGTATAGAAGACATGAATTATTGAGGGAAAAAAGACACTGAACAAAGAGAACCCCAGATATCAAAAAGAAGTGTTTTACAAGCATTCAGATACAGAAGTGATTGTATGAGCTTGGTCCATTTTAACCACTTAAATGTGAAGAGAAGCTCACTAGTGTTCTGTCTTTGTGGTATCACAGTGTGAAATAAAAATAATTCACAATATTTTTCTTAGGCATATCACACTGGTGTTGTTTTCTTTAATAACATAATAATAAAAAAGCTCTGAATATTACATTGAGTTGTTCTATATCCAACATGATTAAGAGAATATAACCCACAGCTGGGTGGCTACTAACAACCAGGATTTTTCAAAAATCAAATGGAGGACCCTGAATGAGAAAAGTTCAGAGGTGATCTCATGACAAGAATTTAAGGCAAGTGATCACCAGGAGATTTGGGTTTTATTGCTGGTTTTGAGACAGATTCTCTGTCACTTTTATTTTCTGTCACTTTAATCTCTCAGTATCTCTGTCCCTTCAACATCAAATCAAAACCACTATGTCATATTGGGTAAAACAGCATCAGTGGAGCTGTGCTGATTTATTCCACCTAGAACATGTCCCTGCTCTTGGCAAACTGGGAAAGTTTTTGTAGTACTGTTGGAGGTACAATTGTGGATGGAGCCTGAAAAATCGGAATATCTGATAGGCTGAAAAAAGTGGTCTCATACTTTCTCAGTTGTCTGATTACTCCCTGAGATAGACCTAGACAATCTGTTTGATAGCAAGCTTCCTCTGGGACTGAGGAATGATCAGAAGAGCCTCGTTGTACCATAGCAACAGCAGCCCCCTCCTCCCATTGTTTCACACTCTTAAAGACTGGAAAAAAGAGAGTGATTCATGCAGTCAATGGGGAGAGATTAACATCAAAACCAATATTTGGGTCCCTGCCAATTCTCAGATGTCTGATCTTCCATGGGGATGTTCGAACACCGTACATACACTCATACTGAGTCTGGATAAAATTCAAGAGTCATAGGAATGTCTCAGATTGCAAAAAGCTCAGGGGAAAATGCTGAACTGTGTTGTCTGGTGATTTTAATGGGGGAAAAATCCCCAAATCTCTCTGTAGTCACAGAGGACAGGTTGGTGTCTAGCTCTTGTCTAACCAAGGCTGGACTCCACGAAATATGCAATCCTCTGCCCGAGTTCCCTGGTAGGCTTGCTCTTCAGGCAAAGATTTACACAGGTACCACCAAGGTGGTGTCTGTTCACCTGCATTGAGGGTTATGGCTGGACCCATGGGGGTTGTGCAGACTCTTTGCCACTCTCTTCAGCTCAAGCTGTGCCTTCCTCTCACTGGCTCTCATTCTTGCAATGCACATAGTACTGTGATAGGATTGGGAGTCTCAAAAGTGAGGTTGTGGTTGCTTTCTTTTCGAAAAGTTAATTCTATTCTGTATTCATTCTAGATGCTGGCTGTCTGCTACTGCACTTATTTTAGGCTCTTTGTAGTCCATTAGATTTGCCAAATATCTTGCATACTTGTTTTATCAGCTCATCTTGAGACTTGCCTGAAGACCATATAGGATACTTGTTGCTTCATTTGATCCATATCTCCTCTCAGGTCACTGGCCAGAGAATGCACCCCTATAACTGATATCCAAGCAGACAGTATACCCTTATTATCAGGGATGATGCACGTTTGGCTTCCTGTCACATGTCCTGATTTGGAGGGGAAGACAAAGCTACTGTTCTTTCTCCTGCACATAGGTCACTCAATCCTGTAGCTAAAACCAAAAAAATCTGAAAACTCTATAACCTGAGGGAGCTGAACTGTAAAGTTTAACTACCAGGCTGCAGGCAGTTCAGAGTAAGGAAGACTAGTTATATTAAACTTTTTTCTTGGAAATGTGTTCATGCTGTTGCAAGTACTATCAAAGCAGCAAGTTCAGACTTGCTTCAGAATATGAGCAATATAAAGAAAAGTGTTTACTAGGTAGTCTGGCAGGTCACATGGCAGCAGAACAATAGGGGATTTTGAAGAGTCTTGGATTAATAATAGACTGTGTTCCTCCCATCTGACAGGCCTCATCTATTATTAGAACTACAGTGGTGTTGGCAAGAGTCAAGAAATACTTTCAGGAATTTCTCAGAATTGCAGATATTTTGTCATAATTTTGGCATTTCATGATTCCTAAGCATAAATATATGCTTATTTCAGGAGGAAATGCTGACATCCATTACCGGGAATGGTATAAACCCTTAGTGTGGTTCTGGATCCTTGTTGGCCTTGCTTATTTTGCTGCTGTCCTGAGTATGATTGGAGACTGGTTAAGAGTCCTGTCCAAGAAGACAAAAGAAGAGGTATGACTTAATTTTTCAGTGGTTTGTCATTTTATAAGAAAGTTTTAAGTGCCTGATTCCTGCTTGTCTAAAGAAGGATGCTCCTCTGCATGATCAATGCTCAGTATTCCCCATGGTTTACTCCACTGGCTGCCTTTGGTATCCGGTTAGCTCTGATCTTTAGCTCCTTCACAAAGGAAGGAATAAAAGCAACTGAAGCAACCTAGGTTGCTTCACCTCTATCAATACCACCAAATACACAGAATACATCAGAAGGATTGCAGTTATGGATTAAGAGGCCAGCCTTCACTCTGAAACTAGCTACAAAATTGTGATAAAATTTTCAGTGTTCTCTCTTTAAAAAGTTGGAGATGCATGGGATTTGAAAACATTAGTTGGCTCTCTTCATTGTGAAACAAGGATCAGCCTTTAAACCAGGGTTTTATATTGAGTTTACCCACCTTTCCCTATGCTAGGGAATATGGTTCTGAATAAAGGTTTAGATTCAGGCCCTTTACTGAGTACCATATTATTAAAAATTGAAGAAACTGAGTAGTCAGCATCAGGGAGAAAATGATTAAATTCACTTGGAACATGCCCTCTGTGATTCAGAGACAGTATTGCTGATGCTTCACTCAAATAAATGTGGAAAAAAGGCAGCAATTGCCATGACTCTAAAGCTGAAGCCTATTGTGGAGGATGTTAATAATATAATTTCAATTTTTAAGGCAATCTCCTCCCGCATTACTAGCAAAGCTAACCTGGCAGGGTTAGCCAAAGAGCAGGCATAGACAAAGTTTGGCAGAGGGGTAGTGCTGTTTATCATTTATGAAGGCATTTGTGCTACCTGAGGCCTGGTGCATCCCCTGTGCATCTCCATTAATACAGTGTGCTTCACAGAGAGTTTGGCTGTCAGGTTGATCAACAGTAGGCACCTATATGTGGAAATCTGATCTCTCATGGTGGATGTGAGATGTCTGCTGCCACAAGTAACACAGTTCTAAATGGACACCTGTTTATCTGGCCTGCACAACCAAAGATGACTTCCTTGTGGATCACTGAATGCAGAAACTGAGCTCTGGCTACAGCAGCCCAAGCAAACCATTGACCTTGGTGGGCTCCTGTAGACATTGTATTCCTGAATCTGTTCTCCTTTAGCTGAACTTTGGAAAAGGCCTGTGTTGACTGAGATATTGCTTGGTCATTTATGTTCTTTTTTCTCATTTTGAAAGAAATATTTATTCAATACAGCAGCCATGTAGGTGCTTTATTCTTAGCCATTATTCTGCTCTCAGCTGCAAAGGAGTGAAACAGAGCAAAGCCGTGAGACTTTTAAGGACATAGTCATGGTGCCCACACAGAACATGTGTTGAAAACTCCTCCAGCTGGCTTGAGAGGGTGGTATTTGGACAGTTATGCAATGGAAACCTCCATTAAAGACAGCTACATTTGTCCCTGAGAATGAACCCTAGACTGGATCGGTCAGAGGTCCACTTGAAATTATCTAATAGGTATTTCCAACATTAATTGCTCTGTGCCTCTGTGGCACTGAACAGAACCTTCAGTGGGACTGAACAACTCCATCCATGAGCAGTGTGGGAAAATACATTACTGTATTGCTATCACTGTTGTTGTGCTGTTCTGAAGCATATTGGTATAACTATATGTGATTAATTTTGCATACTCCTGACCATCTACCGCTGACATTATAAGTCAGGAATTTTGTTCTTAACCAAGGAAGGATTAGCATGAACACCTTCCATCATGTAGCACAGCTATAAAACATGTCGGGTGGCAAAATGTGAAACAGGCAGAGAAGTTATATGCCACATAAGCCATTAGCTCATCACTAGTTGGTGTGTTTAGAGCTTGCCCAGTATAACCACTTTGCTGCTGAAGTTTGGGTCCAGGTGGATGCACTGGAGCTGGGACCCGTCTCCAGTATTATGCCTGTAAATATGTTCTGTAGGAAAGGCTGTCCCTTCATTTTGCTTTTTTTTTTTCCCTTTTATTCAGTTCTCTTTCTTGTTGTTGTAAAGGTTGGAGAAATAAAGGCCCATGCAGCGGAGTGGAAAGCAAATGTGACGGCTGAGTTCAGAGAGACACGGAGGCGGCTCAGCGTGGAGATCCATGACAAACTTCAGCGGGCAGCCACCATCCGGAGCATGGAGCGCAGGCGCCTGGGCCTGGACCAGCGAGCCCACTCCTTAGACATGCTCTCTCCAGAGAAGCGCTCTGTCTTTACTGCCTTGGAAACAGGACGTTTCAAGGCCTCATCTCAGGAAAGCATCAACAATAGGCCTAACAACCTGCGCCTTAAAGGGTCAGATCAGCTCAACAAGCACGGGCAGGGGGCATCCGAGGACAACATCATTAACAAGTTTGGATCATCTGCTAAGATGACCAAAAGGAAAAACAAAGACCTCAAAAAGACCATCCCTGAGGATGTGCGTAAAATTTATGAGACCTTCCGAAACTACTCCTTGGATGAAGAAAAAAAGGAAGAGGAGACAGAGAAGATGTGTAATTCTGATAACTCTTCTAGCACTGCAGTCCTGACCAACTGCATCCAGCAGCACTCAGACCTGCAGAATGGAGTGATCCCCAATGAAACCAAAGAAAGGGAACATGAAAACAAAGCATTACTTGAAGACAGAAACTAAATGTAAAAGATGCTTGACTTGAATTAACAATGTTAGTGTTTTTATATACATATATATTGAGACACGTGCCTTATACAGACTCCTTATTCAGTCTGAATTATATAGCATCGAAGAATATTTCACTGTGCCATAAAGACTAAAGCTTGCTCTGCCAAAACAAATCAGGAACACAGCACTGCAGAATGGCAACAGAAAGCTACACACATGGAAATTTCAGCCTGTATAAGATTACCAGGGCAAGACACAAAGGAAGAGATTGAACCATGGCAATATCACCAGAGTGCTCCTACCATGGCATAATATTAGACAAAGGGCAGCTATGTAAGAAGAGCCTTTGAAGGGGATGAAAAAGAGTGTATCTTTGTAATGGAGTATGCATCCATAAAGCCTTCCCCTGGTGATTAAAAAGAGAAGAAATGATTGGAGTGAACTAGAAACTTTCAGTAAGGCTTAGTTTACGTTTTGGCACGTGATCCAAGCTAGATTTTTTTTCCCCATTTTTGAATCAGATGCATTATCTTTCTAAACTCCAAAAGAATGTCCATGGACACAGCCACCAGCTGGGTGCTGGTTTGAAAAATCAACGGAGACATATTTAAGGGTCAGATTGCTCTTTTCATTAAAAAAAGGAAAAAAAAAAAAGAAAAAAACTCTGTGGGTATTTATCTTAACCAGTGACAAAAAAGAAAAAAAGGAAAGAAACAAATGGATTTTTTTTGTCGTGTAGGTAATATCCAATGTAAAGTCACAGCAAGAAAGTGCATATTAAGAAAATGCAACATCTTGTGCTATGCTGTTTAAAAGAAGAGAAACATTAATTTAATGGTATATGGCTAGGTGTCTAAAACAGTGGGCCAACTGTTTTTTTAAAAGAATTTCTCATTCACACTTTCTACCACTGGAAAAACTTCAATTTTAATGCTGTAAGACTATGAAGACAGAAGGAAAGCTATAGCTTTTGCATGTCAGCAAACTGCTGTTCTCTGTAGCTGAATCTGAATTTTTAAAAACAGACATAAAAGCATATATGCTGTTCAAATGAGGGCCAGGGCAACCACAGAATCTCAGGGCTCTCTGCCTCTTTTGCTGGGTTTGGGTTTAGACATAAGCTGCAGTCGTTATCTCAGAAAAAAAAAGAAAAAAGAAATTTAGGAAAAGAAGTTGAGAAAAATATGGTGGTAATCTTTTAAGTGCTTATAGCTTTAAGTGCCATTAATGCTGTCATATTTTGTAACTTTTTTAACAAGTATTTTGAATTATTTGTTTCATTTCCTTTCAGGTACTATCTTTGTTTGACATTTGCTATCTCTTTTCTTGATAAAATCTAAACATGAGCTCTCTGCATTTCTAGACTAAAGTGAAATGTAATCAAACTGTGGGCATTTTTTTAAAAATTTTTGTGGTGTCTGGACATATGGATATAAGAAATACAAATGTCCCTAGACTTCACAGTAAATATTCAAAGAAAAGGCTGCAAAATAATTAATGGGAATTGCAAAACACACTAAATTTTTGTAGCCTCAGCCTGTGGGCTACTGTGTTTGCCTTTGCAGATAGAAGATTTTGCATGCTGGAAAGAAGATACACATGATTACACCAGCAATGCTTTCCCTGCACCTTCACAAAATCCTAAATACTCCTGCAATTCACACTGTAGGCTTATAGACAAAGTAAGCATGGATGTAGATGGCAGAGACATACTGAGTCTTACAAGCTACTCAAACATACAGACACTCGCAGGTCATACAGACACAGACTTTTGGAATTGCGTGTCCATTTCTACATAAACAAAAATGCATGCTTCATTTTCTGTGATAGTTTCTGAGATTTTGTGCACAATGAGCCAACTCAAAATCTAATTGGTCACCAGAATACATGACTGCCATGGCTATGAATAGAAGCATGGCAATGCAAACGCGAATTTCGGGTATGCATATTTGCATATCTAATCGACTCTGCATGATTTGTGGGAGTGAGCCAAATTACACTAGCACAGAGGAGGAAAGATGTTCTTAGTATGTTCTGTCTGCTGGTTCACTTCGCTTGAAATATCATATCATCCTTCCAATTTAATTATCTGCCTGAAAATTAAGGATGAAAAAACAATATTTGAAAAATTTCAGGTCATTTGGGATTGCTTTAACTCATTAAGATCTAACAGAAATTGAATTCTGCTTAGTTCACCAATTCATGTCCTAAGGTACAGGGTTGCGCTCTAGCTTTAGCTTAGTGGAGTCAGGGCAGTAAGCCCAGTCCCCGCGGAAGGTTTCATCTGACTCAAGAGCTGCTGTGGCTCCTGGAGGCTTTTGTGCCACACAGCCCTGTGCTCAGCTTCACAATGACGCAGATGGCAGCTTGTGGCCATCCTCAGATCCCATCCTCCTCAAGACACAGGCAGATGCCAGCAAGATGCTGGTCTGCTCAAACATCGGAGTCCTTTAGACCTCTGTTGCTCCTGGTTTTGGGCAGGCCTGGGATGAAGTACAGCCTCGAGTGCCACATGTGAGCAAATCTTCTGAAGTCTCACTCAGAAATACAGTGAATCATGTTGTGCTAATTCTGTAGTGCCAGGATGGATGAAGCATAGCTGGATGTACCAAGGTTTTACATTGTTCAGATCTGGGGTTTTGCTGTGGCCTGGTGGGAAGTTAGGAGCCAAAGCTACAATTTAGATTTGCATTTGAATTCCAGAAAAGGTTCAGAAGTGCTCAGACATGCAATTTGGGTCCTGGGAATTGAAGTACTGCCTGGCTGCACTGTCCTGCGCTTTGCTTGTATGAAGGATCAGGCACATAAAAGCATCTCATCTGACTCTGAAAGCATGCAATACACACAGAGTGTGCAAACAGCTCTCCTTGGTTACCAAATGCCAAAACCAGCATCATGCATGCAGTGTTCCTTGTTCCTCCACTGAGTTCTTCTCACAAGAAATGCTTACCTGTAATGGAAGTCCTGCACAGCAGCACAGGCAGCTGTAAGGATATGGAAGATGCCTTTCCTGTATGTGAAATATAAAGCTTAGTCATAGCCAGAGCATTTCTGCTGATTAGGGGCAGGGAAAGCAAAAGTCTGTCTTGTAGGGCTTGTCTGTGCAAGCCGGGAGTTGGACAGCGGGCAAATCACAGAAAACAGGTCAACATGGACAAAGTGGCTGAGGAGGCAAAGTCTGGTGGCCAAATTCAGAATTGTTTGCTCTGATGGGATAGAGGGACAATCACATCTTAACCTCTAAACTTTCTGAGTTCTCAGTCTGTCCCCTGTCCATTTTCTAGTTGATGGTGTGTGTCTCACTCTAGTTTCTGCCTGGCCATGCTATGCAGGAGTACCTGGCTGACATTTTATCAGCTGTGTCTTCAACAACTCCTAGTTTGGGATGTGATAGTTTCAGGGACAAAGGGTGATGCTGAATAAACTCCCAGTAAGATGCTGAACAGAGCATTTGATGATCTTTTACATGAAAGCAAAACGCTCTCATTTCTCTCCATTTCTGCGTCTGTGAAACTTGCTGAGAAAGCTGCCAGTCTGCTACTGGAGTAAATATGTTCTCTTATATAATTGCCTAATAAATACCTCAATAAACATAATTTTTATTATAATATGGGATGTGCAAATGAGGTATTGCATAGGGGGCTGGACAGAAACGTCTGACAACTAAAATGACATTTTAATGTCCTAAATTGCTTCTCCCCTTGTAAAAGCCATCCTTTGGTTTTAGCTGTATGCAACAGCTTGGGAGAGAATCTCAGTTCAAACATCAAGTGTTTTTATGGCTACAATTCTCATCCTTTGGCATTTACTAATACTTATAAAAAATTTGTGACGTGATTTGTAGTGAGGCTGTTCCACCATTATTGAAAGTTTTAGCAAAAGGTAGTCTGAACCATAGGACCCAAAACTATCCAAATCCTTGATCTAAATGACAGCTGTTCAGAGCAGCCTGAGAATAAAAAGTCAAACAGAAAGGGTGACTTACTGACTTTAACTCTCAGATCCTGCCGTGAGCACAACACGACTTGACATGGGAATTGGAACCTGAAAGAACAAAGGAAACATGGATTTTCTGTAGCTGCAGCCCTCACATACAGGACGACTCAGTTTCTGTTTTCCTACAGCTTTCAGCTCTGCAGTCCCATTTTCTACTGTCTTGTGCAGGAGAATTCTGGCATGCTCTTTTGGGGATCCTCCTGAACCATTAACCATCACTGAACTTGTGCAGATTTTGCATGAGTGGTTTTGAAAAAATTTGTAACTTCATCCATGGTGGCAGTCTGTGAATTTCATTATCCTTAAATAGGGAACATTATTTCTAATAAATGTTATTAGAAATAATAATAAATAAAAACCCTAGTGATTTATATTAATAAAATCTGATTTTGGTTGTTGCCATGAAATTATAAATTATCTGAGCTTCTGCTGTCTGGCTTTATGATGTCTCTAGTACAAGCCTGCTTCTTCCAAAGCCATTAATGGGCTATGCCAGAGAGTATCTGCAAAATTATCTAACCCACACTAATGAAAGTATGTCTGTGAGTTCAGGGTGTTAAAACCCTTGTCTTTAAAAACCCTGAATTTTCCTGGAGAATTTGTGTTTATGCTGTACATGGGCTGTTTGTTTGCCAGCTTTGGTTTTCTCAGGTGCTTATCTCTGTTGTCAGGTTGCATGATGTCTGCTAGTCTCACTTTTCCCATCACCCACTAAAAATAAGTAACAGGCAAAGACCGAGCTTTACGTTATGTTACGTACTAGCCTAGAACAAGAAGTCTTCTACTAAACAGATATGAATTTGAAAGGTAGCTGGGAACTGCTTCAGTCCTTCCTATACATTTATTTCTTCTGAACTGTGTTTTATCTAACCTAAGGCCAAAATCGGCCCCCATCAAGTCAGTGCTGTAAAGTGGAACTAGCTTGTTATTTTTAAGCTGTTTAGAGCAAAGACCTGTTGTTTTAACTCATCTCTACAGTGCCATTTACACTTACTGGGATGGCATTATATCAATACTAAATACAAATAAGCCCAGTTTCAGAAACAGTCCCCCAGGCAATTAAATATCAATGAAAACACAAAGCAAATCAACACAAGTCTATGAAACTCAAATAAAGGCTTGTAGATTAATGTATGAAACCAGTTTCCTGAAATGTATCAGCAAAAAGGTGCAGATCTGAAAATTCCTTTAAGTTGCCTAATTCTTCCTGAGGTCCCCATCTCCTTTACTACTAGTAGCAGTTACTCTCCTTAATACCATTGCTGAGCTAGACCATATTTTTTTCCTCCTGCCAGTGCAGCTGAAATACATAATGATGTTAGACTCTGTTGACTCATGCTGTTGAAATCAAACACTGAGGAAGCAGTTGTGAAAGCTAATTTGGGGGTGTCCTGATGTAGCAGGCACACACTCTGTGAGCTGGATCATGTTGGGTTGAGAAGGTCACCCTAAAGGCAGGTCTTATCCACAACACTGGTGACTTGTCAGGAACTGGTTGAAAAGAGGCCACATGCCCATCCTTCACATGACACATGTAATTGGTTCTTGCACACAGATTTAGTGGCAATGCCTCCCTGCTCCATGCAGGTAGATGTGAACTTCTGTGCTCCCTCATCTCTGGTTACAGGTCACATCTGAAACGAGGAAATCATCACCAGGAAATACCAGTGCTGCTGCTTTTGGGGGAAAGCAGACATTTCTCTAGCAGGTGGCCTTTTGAGGCAAATAGGATCTGCTTTCCTTGGCTGAACTCCTTGAGAGCAAATCACGGGCAGGTGATACTTGGCATGTGAGAGAGAATACTTTAGTCTCCCAAATCTATTCCACCCACACCCTCTTTCTTTCCTTGTGAGAGCTGGGTGCTTAAAGAGGAAAGCTTATGTTGCCTATTGTGAGAAGTAAGCCAAACACACCAGGTTTCGGCCTACCATTTAGCAGTTTCTCAGATCCTGCAATCATGTAGTAGCTATAATTAGACAAAAGGCAGGATTTGTATCTGGATCACAGTTTCCCAGCAATTTAAATTTATTCAGGCTAGTGTTTCAATGTAGTTTTAGACTGAATTTTTTCCAAGTTCTAATAGAATTTGATCTGGATCTTGTGGACAGGGCTGAGAAATCATTATTAGTTATTTTCAGCCTTGCATTTGAAAAAGAACTTTCTTAAAATTTGGGGAAATGTTTCAGTGGGATGCTGATCTACTATTTTTCCTGATCAACATCAAATTATAATATAAGCAATCAGTAAATCCACTTGCAAGGATGTTCTGTCTATCTACTCTCCTGTCTCTGTCTCTCTCTCTCTATAAGATTTTATGGTGCTTTAGAAAGGCATTTTCAGAAAAGGGACAATTTCATAAATGTCATTACCAGGGTACAGAGCGGAATGTGCTTGTACCATCTTGATAAGTTTTGCTGCTATTGTCTTTATTTTATGATGTAATGTTTTACAAAGATGGAAAAAAAATTGCAACAAAGACCTTCTGGATGATGAAAACACTTTTCCTGTTTTTTTTTCCTCTCTCTGTTGTCCTATAATCCGGCAAGGGCAGAGAAGCTGTAACTAATCTTCATTTTGTGTATCCCTGTGGAAAATAGTGCATTGCGGGTAATCTCACTGTTGCCGGATGTTTGTGCTTGGTTTTGCCCCTCCTACCTTTTCTCTTTGATTGACAATCCAGATTGCAGTGCTTTCTGGGTCTCTAATTTGGGAAGCGGTGGTGCTGGGCTGGTTTCAAAAGAGAGGCACAAACTTCCAGCCACACATCTACGTGTACTAAGCCATGTTTCTGCATCTGGTGAACAATCAGTAGGACAACAAGAAGTAGAGCTTTGAGGAGGATCCATCTCTCTTTCCTAGTCTCTCTCCACAGAAACTATTTGCCAGGATGTCTGCGAGGAAGTTACTAATGCAGAGAGGAGGGAGGAGGTGAAGCTTTTTGACCTTGGGAAGCACAGACAAGGTTGGGGTTGTTTTTTACTGTGAATTCTTTTGTGTTTTTCTGCAGCTTTTTTGGTGTCTTCATGTTGATTACCTCCTGTGTGAGGCCTCAGTTTCCCCTGCTGCCTTGTTTTTCCATCAACATGGGAAACTGCAACACAGGCCAGTCATACTGCACTCACAGAGGGTGCAAACTCTTGAACTACAGTTCCCTTGTCAGCAAACGGGGGTTACAAAAAATTCCTGTCAGCATGGTTGGTACTTCTGTATAGCGTATATATAGCCACCCTCATGGCTGAGCCTTCCCCTGACTTTGAGAAAAAAAGAAGAAAAAAGCCTTCTCTGGACTGAGAAAAAAAATCTCCCCTGTTTTTGTGCTACTCCTTATATGCTATTTATGCTACACAGTCCATACTGGTTCTTGCTACTTGTGTATTAATTGTGTAAGTTGCGACACATTTCTCCAAATTCCACTTCCTATTTCCAAATTATCTCTTCCTCTATGAACATGTGTCTCCTAATCAGACCTGCTCTAGCTACTCTGCATCACTCTTGTTTTTTTCTTGCAAAATGGTTATTTGCATTTTCTGTTTTATGCACATTCTCATTTGGCTTATTCACTTGATTTCCATTTCCAGGGCATGACCTTATCTAGCTACAGCTGTTTGCTTTGACTTTGTGACCTATTGCCTGGGATATGCAGGAAGCTACTTTGTTTTTAGAGTCCTCCAGCAAGCTGAGTTGTCTAGCCAGCTGACCCAAGTAATTGTTCCTAGAGGTGATTGA
>VZTL01009414.1:20230-39527 GCA_013400535.1 Scopus umbretta
AAAAGCAAAAGGGTGGATGTGTGACAAGTTGTGAAATGTTTTTTTCCGTGCTCCAAAATCTGATTTTCTCAGTGCAGTCTGCTGTTTTGCATAACACCAACTATTTTTGAAACAAATTGTTACATGGTAGACAAAAGATCAAAGTTGCATTAAAACATAATAAATTTAAAACTAACATACGAAAACTGAATAGCACAGGAAGGAGGATTGCACACAGATTTCTCAACACATTGCTTGGGCTGGCAGGTGTCAAGCTGCTTTCCATCAAGTCTTTAGACCATTTCCACAGAGGGCACTGGAGGCATTCCCCACTGTAGGAGACTGCCTCTGGGTTATCCCTTCCTTCCTTTTCGGCACAAGGTGCTGATGTTTTTCCTGATGGTGCTCTCTTCATGGTGCCATTTCTTGGGCAGAGACCCCTGATCCCTTTTGGGAAAATGGGATTACTGAACCAAATTTAAACAGGATGGATGGACATCATAGGTTTGACTTGAAGTTGTTAGCTAAATGGACCTGTGCCACTATTTCCTTCTAAGTATTATTATTGTATGACTGGGAAGAATAAAGCAATAAAATAAGGTTGTATTATGTTCCAGAGCATGCTGGAACTGTGAGTCTTGGTCATGCACATGAAGATCTTGTTTATGATATCCACGATATTAAACTGAACTGCAATGTGCCAATTGGTTATTTGGTGGAGGTCCAAAACTGCAGTCCTTCTCTCTCATTTAGAACCATGAGAATCACTTTAAAAAACCAAAGAGTGTGAGATGACCAAGATAGTCTTACTTTTTAGCAGAAACCTGAATATTTCTTGAGGTGGACAATTGGATTCTATGTTCAACCAAAAGCAGGAAAAATATGAATATTATTATTCCTGGGGAAAAAAAAAAGAGAAACAAACAACCAACAAAACAAACCAGACCAAAACCTTTTCCCTAAGCCACTATCTCACTGAACATGTCTGGACTTCTGTGCATTTCATGCTTTTGCAGGTGGCATCAATGAAAATAAAGACATGCACATTGCATTTTCCTTGTTAACCTTTCAGAACTAACCCAGCAAGGAGAAAGTCAGCTGGGTATTAATCCCTTGTATGCACTATGTACAGATCCAACAATTGCAAGTTAATTGCTTCCCCTTGCATGAGTATCTGTGCAGAAAAAGAAGCACAGAGAATTCCACAAATGACAGAGTTTGGCCTGAAAATCTCTTCTTCCTACAAGGGTTTGTGGGAAAGAAAGTACCCAGCATGTTCCAGAGCACAAGCTGGGAATGCAAGGATTGAAAAAGAAACAAAACAGTGTGTAAACTGTGGCTGTTTTGCAAACAGTCATTAAAGACAGACAGGAACCTCATGAGGTCATATTTATGATGTCACATTACAGTCCTGGGGATGACTTTAAGATCTTGCAGCAGGAGAAACAAGAGCTCCAGCAATCATTGTCACATCTGTTAGAGTGTGTTGAGAGATTGGAGCCAGCCTAAGTGATGCTCCTCCACAGCGTGTATACAACAGCAGGCTTTTGAGGGATTAAGCACAAACAAAGGAGGACTGCATGTTTTGTTACAAGGGAAATAAGCACTATCTGAGTAACAACAAGATTTCCAGTGAGCCTTAGGTGCAGAAAGATAGAAGTTGTGCTGTCAGATTTGCACTGGTGTTTAATCCTCCAACTGGGGGGGTCTCAAAGGCAACAGCCTACTCAACTCTTCAGCTCAGATTCTTTCCTAGAGCAGGTCTATCTTGAGGAGAATGCATGCAGTGCTGGGAAGCCAATTATATTGTTTTATTTCCATTTCTCATTTGGATGTAGCTCAATTTGATAAACTAAACATAGTTTGTTGGGTTAAAAAAACTCAACAAAATAGCAACAAAAAAATCCCTTATTTGCTGCAATTGTCACCTTTTTCTCTTGAATCCCTTCTGCACAGCTGCCTGCTGAGAATGATTTATAACAAACAGCACAGTCTTGCTGTTTGAGGAAAGATGTATGACTGGATTTTTCATGGGAAGAAAAAGAAAAGGAATCCTCCTGAAGCCTAGGCTTGTCTTAAAATAAACTGGAAAATAAAATTTTTACTATCTTACCCTGCAAATATGAATTCCTTTTTAGCAGGAAGTTATTTTATCTTTCACAGCTTAACAAGAGCTTTAAATGAATAATTTTGTTTCTGCTTTTCATCACTTAAGTTTTCTGCCTTGTTAAGTCTGCTCTGATCTAGTAAAATAGGTGGTTTCCTTGCTGTAGACTGGACCTCCCTCACTCAGGCTGCGCACTAATAAATTAGCCATGCCCACTTGCAATCCTGCATGAAACAATCTGATCTCATTAGCTCTTATTTGGCAGTTCCCAAACAAGCCGATTTAATGCAACAGCAAAACAGGTTCAGGCTGTGCTTGGCAATCTCTCTTGCCCCTTATCAGTCACACATCCCTCCCTGGGTTTCCTCTTCCTGCTTGTCTGCTCCTCATTAACACCCCTAGCAAGGGGCCCACCTACAGTAAATTTAATCTAAGCTCTCTACAAGGTAGTTGTTGAGGTGTGTTTTTTCAGGTGTGAGGGGAAGCTGTGAAGGCCAAGAAAACTGAGGTACTTACTATAAATACGGTGGTGACTATCATACTTGTGGTCCTGAGGCTATTTGTTTTATGCAATGACCATCTCAGCCACTGTGTGGATCTCTGCATATTGGTCTTGACAGTCTTATCTACTATTAACTTGTATAGTAAATTCCCATCAAGCATCCAGATTATGGGAAGTATATTAGTATACTGGGGATGCCCTCAGGTGCTGTAAAAAGTTTCAAAGAAATATAAGGTTATATGTCCAAAAATGTAGCTCAGTAAGAAGAAATATTTAGGTCTTTTCTTCTCTCTGTGTGTGCTGGTGTTGCTTAGCTATTTAGGGAATTTACTGGTTGGTTTGTACTAAGAATTCAAAGGAGACCTACAGGTGCTTACGGACCCAGAAAAAGAGCTTTTTTTAACAGCCCTGTGAGCTTTGGAAAGGAAAACAGGCTTGTAGAGAGAACCTGCAGACTCTTTGGAGGAGGTCTTATTATTATTAATTATTTATTAATCGATATTTTAGTTTATTTATTACTTATTTATTATTTATTTATTTTATTAATGTGATCATTAATAGCTTGTGTCACAATCAGTATGTATCCAGAGTGCGGAAGGTCAGAAAACATGGTTGAAATGTTGACCTGTTAAGCAATAAACTCAGATACGTCAGTGTCCTTTGGCTAGGCGAAGTTTTGAACGTATTATCTTCTATGAAACAGGCAGATGTTAGACACTGCAGTTCCAACCTTAAATGAGAAATAGTGCGGAGTAGACAGATGTGGGGTCTCTTCTTCTACTGTGTTAGGGGGCCGTCTTTCGTCCATTTAGAGAGCAGAAATACTCATTTTGTTTCTGAGTATTTTAATGACCATAATGACCAAAATCTTACCATTTTTTGTTTGTTTTAACAAAAAATCTATTATATCTTGACAGGTACTAGGAATAGTTTTCCAGAGAGGCAAACTCTGCTAAAGCATAGTTTTTGTTTGTTTGCTTGTTTTTTCAATTTTAAGAAAGGAAAATGGGAGTGGCTTGGATTAAGCGATACTATGTTTGGATCAGACTTTAAACAGGGGTTTGATCAAGCATTAGGCGCAAAATTGCACAAGGATTGCAAAATACTACAGAAAAAAATCTCAGTCCCTGGGCTAAGAACAGACTAGAAAAGATGAAATCTTGGTAAAACTGGAGCTCAGAATTACTGACCTTTCAGTTCAAAGGTAAACTCTGGAAGACAAAAAAGGTAATTTGGGGGTCAAACCAAAATGAAGTATTATCTTCTCAGTGAAATACAAACCCAATAAAAAACTCCAGCCAAATTCAATTTGCATTAAATATCTTGTCAACCTGAAGGAAAATGTAACATTTCCATTTAAAATGAGTTTTTTCCTGAAAGTTAAAGGAACCATCTATTATTTCAAATGAAAAAAAATTTGGCTTACAAAGTGAAAAAACATTTTGTCTTTTTTTCTTTTTCTGTCCAGATGAAATAAATCAAATATTATTCAACTGAATTTGGTTTGTTAGCCCAAATGAGAAGAGTGAAACTGTTTAGCCAGCAGGAGGCATATATGGTTCAAGTAGGAGAAGGCTGCTTCTTTCCTGTTGCACATCAAATCTCTGAGTAGCTCTGAAGCCTGTTCTCACCAGTACGTATTTAACAAAATCACTAGAAAAGACAAGCTAGTGTTTGGGAAATGTAGTCTTTCCCCAATAGGACTTTAATGTAACAATCCAATTTTCATGTGAGCAGCTAATGCTAAGGTAAGGGCACATATGAAATTGTAATAATTTAAATGATGTTGGTATCATAGTAAATTCTACCTGATTATGAACTTCAGCTCTGGGCAGAGGATGTTTTCTTCCTTGGGGTATTTGTTTCAGCTTCATATTTAATGTATTAATAGTCACAGAATTTCCATGAAGCGCTAAGAAGATGGGAAAAGGGGAAGTGTAGGACAAATTGTAGTGTTATTAGTGACATGATGATTAATATTTATTTACATTTTGGGTTTTTAATATTTTTTTCAATGGAACTCTTCCTTGCCAGATCTTATGTGCCAAGAAGTAAAAATGAATTCTTGTCACAAATACCTAGGAAATATCATTATTCCTACTTTATAGCATTGGAAATTAACTATCTGAGGTTACACAGAAACTTGTGTCCAAGCCAGGGTTTTAACTCTGACTTGCTACTATGTGCTCCTGTAGCAGGCCAGCCTTCCTCTCTTGATTATACCATGACTTTCTCACAGCACAACTTTCCCTATAAATAAACTGCTAGATTAAACTTTGATAGTATTTCATGTTCTATTCTTGGTTTTTCAAATTCATTGTTAAATTTGTAGTAGGCACTCAAAAAACTAGGAAATGCAAGAATTAAGATTGTCCACGCACCTTAATTCCTCTTATGTCTGCTTTATGAGACAATCTTTGATTTATGTCCTCACTGTGCTCAGTTATCGAGTATATTACTTTTTCCTTCTTGTTCACTGTATAAACCCTGGCCTTATTTACTGCAAACTCTTCCACCCATGCTCTGTATTTTTCTCATGGGCTTTTTGGTAGCATTAATCATTAGTGTATCTGGAATGATTCATGAGTATTAACTGCTCTTTTGTGGTGCTACAGGGAGGTAAGACAGTGGTGCTCCTCCATTCTAACAGAAGGGAAGATGAAGCATAAAGAGTGTCTTTCCATTAATGCTATGGGTTCTGTTGCGTCTCTTGCAACAGACCACCTTCGGCTGAGGTAGCACGGAGGCCCAACACCCCGCCTCCGGGCCAATGAGCACTGACACCAATATGAGGATGCTGCAAATGGCGTTTATTAATAGGTTGCATAGCAATATATACTCCGCTGTCTTTCGTTACCACCCATAAGCTATACGTCACGAGGGGTAGGAATACACATGTCAAAGGGGGAGGCCCCTGTTCTTTCCGTTACATCGTGTGATCTTCCGACCGCTATCCCCTACAGGGTTCAATGTGAGAAGTTGGGAACCTGAGATTTTACTCTAGTATTATGTAGCACTTCAGACCTTATGATATAAGGATCCAGCTGTTTAGCAAATCAGCCCCAGAAGTAAGTGTCCAGAAAATGAGGATGAAACATTCTGATCACCTTAGAAAATCCTGGTTATGTGACTTGTTCAGTATTTTCAAGCACAGATAGAAGAAAGAATCCAGTTTTCTATCATGACATTTAATTTCCTAAACTAAGAGACCTCTTGTAGCTTCTGCATCAGAGGTTTTGAAGACAATAGTCCTCTTTACTGCATGGTGCTGATTCATCCCTAGGACTATCATGTGGCCCCAATAAGATGCATCTTTCTTGAAACTTTGAAGAAGATTGTGCCATGTTCCTTTCTCTTCCATTTCTAATTCTCTTAAGTCCTCTATGTCGTTATAATGGCCCCTTCTCTTCCTTAAGAGTGAGGAGTAATACTTCCAATACCATCTTTTCCTGCTTTTAAGAGTAAGCTTTCTTCTGTTCCTTAAATCAGGGCAGTCTTCATATGGGAGGAATAATTACCATAAAAATGTCCCTGTTCATCCTCTGGTGACCCTGTAGAAAATATTGCTTTTTACATTGCTGTTGCAGACTGGGATCTTGAAATCTTTGATCTGGATAATCACGCAGAGTCATTTTTTTACTTCAGTAGCCATAGTGAAGATCTGTTTTTTAAAGCTCTATCAGCCTTAAGAGGCTCTTCCAGCCGAAACTCCTGTGATGGCTGAGCCACTCCATTGATCTCGGTGAGGTTGAAGTAAAATACAGAAAAAAACCTGAGTCTAGTTCCCTCTCACATGGCCGCAATAATTGTGCTGGGCCAACAGGAATAAGAAGCAGAAGGTATTTAGTTTTGGCACTGCTTTGCTATGGTTTTGAATACACACCACAAAGTGGTCAAGTTAAATTACCAGTTTTATACAGTAACTTCTCAGAGTAGAACCACACTATCAGCCGAACGTTTATTGGCCGCTTTTGAGAGCAAGTCACTTATGCACCAATTTAGTCCTTTCTGGGTGCAAAAATCTCATTCTGTAAAATGAAGAGGGTAGAACATGTCACACATCACCTGTAAAATCGCAAGGAAAAAAATTTAAGGCTGGTACTGTAACTTTTCAAGGTCTCTTACAGGTATTGTAACTTAAAGGATTTGAAATGAAAAAATAATTTCATTTTCAGACAGCTCCAACAGACTGTGTTTTGAAAACCTTTATTTCTGAATCCAGTAGACTATTAATCATGGAACATAAAGAAGGCTTTGCAAAAGAGTTCTGATTTATGTTCCAGTTAGAAATTTCCATACAGTAAATGTTTGGTTCAATTTCAAGCTGAGGAAATGGCTTGGGCATAGTATTATCAAAGGACATTTCAATCATTTATGAAAAACACAGAGGAAGCAAGGGATTAAATCTCGTTAGAATTTTAATTCTTCTCTAAATTGCTTAAGTTTAGCATAGGGATTTGTGGACCTCTGCGAGCAAAGATGGAAATTCACCCTGCGGTCCCATCAGGAAACACTCTGATTTACAGGTATAAATTGTAAAGACATTGAAGCAGTGTTTTCAAAGACCTCTTTATGTGCTGCATTTTCATGTTTAGCTGGTGACTTAGCATAGCAGAGCCAGTGTGGTGCTTGTCAGGAATGGGAATCTGTATCTCCTTGCTGCCTCATATGGGCCTTATCCTTAGATCAGAGAGGTATGTTTCCATTTGCTGACCCAGACAATATTTAATTTATGCTATACAAAACCAGCAATTGAAAGAGCCCCATTCTAGAAAACTGAGTGGCCAGGATATATTTCTTTTCTGGAAAAGGAGAGAGGGACGGGCGGGATGAGGGATAAAATTCCTTCCAGGTATATACCATAGTTGAGATTAGCTCTGTAAGTGGTGAAGCCCTGAATATACATCCATCCACTTTGTGTTTTGTGGGAAAAAAAAATGGCAGAAACATCTACTTCTGGATGAATTTTCTACTCTGTTTTCCCCCTAGAGCAGTGAGGTCTCTCTGGGACCCAAAGCAGGATATCTAAACATCTGAAGATACAGATTTTTCAGATGCTTTGTTGTCCTTGATGTAACTAATGATTCACCAAATCTTCAGGGATTTGGCAATGAAGTTGGGACCGCTGGTACCTGTGTATGTTCTCTTTGCTGCTTTTAAGAGGACTCCAGCTGCAGTGTCCTTTAACTCAGCACCTTTTACTGACATTGAACAGAAACATGCAGAGATGAAGACAGGTACTAAGGCCAAAGGAGAACCATAGCAGCTTTGCTTACCTGCAGGGTTATGTCAGGAGTCAGATTGATTTAAATTGCATAGCATGGGGTAGAACAGGTCCTGCAGTCACTGGGGAACACTCCTACCAACCAGGTAGTTCTCTCCAAGGCGTAGTGTTCATAGGTCTGTCTTATTCCTTCTGCTGACAGCACTGTGTCCATTTCACTGAAGAGTTTAGAAGTAGGAATGATGATAGGAAAACACATATTTCAAAATGAGAAGTTTAAATATGGATTTTTAATTGAGTTTCAGAAAATATTCCTTTGGGGTTAATGGGTAAGGACTGGGGGGGAAAGCAAAAGAGTTGATAGCTTTTGCTATCTACAGAATAAAATATTTGAAACAAATTTTCTTTTTTTCAAGAAGCGAGGTCCTGGAGTACTGTGTAAAGACTAGCTCCTGTACTCTTGGGTGTGTAAATCCAAAATTATACTGCTGGATTCACATACCAGTATAAATATATAGTGTTGTGTCTTGGATATGGATGGGGACTTCATTTCAATATGGTAATGTGTCTCTGAGTGCCCTTGCTAATGGTAATAGGTAAATAAAATAGGGCTGCACATGTCCAGTATCATCAATACGTGTTTTCATGCCATACCACTTCAATGAGATAATCTGTTTATGTATGCATCAAAGGGGAGCAAAAAATGTTTAACTTGCTTCAATGAGCTGTAAGCAGAAAGAGAATAGATGATAGCTGAGGGTTTGGAGCACACTGCATCACATAATATCTCATTCAGGAAATCTTCTGAATTATTGATTTAGTTTTCCTTTTTTTCATTTTGCGAGTCAGTCACCACTTTCGTGTTAGCCAGCCATAGTCTTCTGAGGTTATCTGCATTAATTTACAAGGGGCTTCTAACTGTCACACTAGTTCGAAGCGGGATGTGCCCTTTCTTTCTGAGATCATCATCAGCCAGTATGGAGTGATTAATGTGGATTCCTGCCTGCCACAGAATGGCTTGACAACGATACCTCCTTTCTGTTGCCTCCTAAGCAGCTATAAAGGCAACAAAGGCCTTTGGTTAATGAAAGGAGCCAAATGCAAATATGTCATTTACAGGTGTTCATGTCTTCCTCTTTCAACCAGACCCAAGAGGCTGCCTGTCTCCCTCCCCCTCTTGGGACTTCATACATTTTTACTGAAGATTAGCTTCAAAAAGGGCTTGTGCTGTTTCATCCAGAGGGATGTACTGTCACTGTGCCTGGCAGGTGCTGACGGTCTGTCATGGGGACCAAAGTATCCAGAAAGTGAGGTCGGAAGGTAGTAAGAAGCCAGGAGAGAGGGGATGAGCTCTGCCATTTGAACATGGACTCTGGCATACCACCTGGGACCAGGTGTCCTTTGTGGCAATGCTATTGTGCATGCTGGATGCTTTGTGATGAAGTGGTTTTAGGCAAACAAGGTAATGACAAACCTGCTCTGCCCTCCACTGTTTAGTGCTGTACATGGCTGCTTGGTACTCCCTCCGCTCTGCAGTTGTGATTAGCTGTGGCTCTGAAGCATGAGATTCCCCAGTGCTGAAGAAACAAATGCTGGCATCCTTCTAAACTCAAGGGACCCACAGAAAAGGGAGAGAGACAAAATTGTCTCTGCAGAATTGTCGCTGGCTCCATGAGGTCTCAGTGTTCAGCTAGATGGTCAAGTGATTCCTGATCAGCCTGCGGATAATTCAAAGGACTATTGGAAACCATATGGCTTGGTCTTTTGCTTACTTATTCTAATACATTTCAGTCTTCATTGTACAGTAAATACACAACTAGCAGACGGTAGGAAAGCAGAATCTACGCAATAAGATGAGACGATCATTTTTGCATGAGTATGCCTTTGCATGTACTGGGGTGATTCTGGGCTTTATTGCCAACCCTTGGTGAGAGTGGTCCTGGGTGGCTGCTGTGCCATGCCATGTGGTGCCTGCTCAGTGTTCCTCCTTTGCCCCTTCTTGGGGTGCCAGCTCC
Organism: Scopus umbretta; assembly: GCA_013400535.1. Lineage (NCBI taxonomy): Eukaryota > Metazoa > Chordata > Aves > Pelecaniformes > Scopidae > Scopus > Scopus umbretta. Next base: position 30,058 of record VZTL01009414.1, read on the forward strand.
TCCCCACTGCAGGCTGTCCCCACCTGGCCTTTCCATGCTATGTCGTGACTCCCATGGTGAGGAGGGAGAGGCTATTGGATGCTCTTCTAGTCACTGAAAACCACCTCTTTTTTTCAGTGTGAGGAAACCTGCAGCTATTGTCAGGACTTGTCAGAAGCACAGCAATGAAGTAATTGTTCCTTGGGTCTTACCTTTTAGAGTACTTATCTCCTTTTAGCATAGCTTTTCCACTATCCTGTTATCAGAGGAAAGTCTCTAGTCAACATGTGTCAGATTGTGTGGATTTTTACACACAAGCTCTTGATGTTATTTCATGTTGTTCATGATATACTTCTTTTAAAAGAAGCCACTGGGAACTTCTTATTACCTCCCTTTATTGTTTGTTTCTTTGTCTTCTCTGATCATCTGAAGCCTTGCTAGAACTCAGCATCACTTATTTAAGGATTTCTAAATTACTTAGCCCACCAGCTGATGGACAAAAGCCTTTTGCCTCAGGCTCCCTAACCATCTCTGCAAAGTATGTTCTGCTCCTTACTCCTAATTACATCACAGCTAATTGCAGTGCCTGGTGCTGCATAAAGTGCAGCTGGGGGTAGCTGCCACCTGCTCCCAGGGAAGATCACTGATCACCAGACTTGTGTGTGGACAGAGACCCTGCTGGGATTAGAAGGGGAGGGAGTACTGCCAGGACACGCTTGTAGGCATCCTCTTGGGTAAAACCTGTTGTGCTGATGACAGTCATCATCCCTTTAATTCACAAGCCCATGGGAGAGGGAGAGCATAAGTGTCACAAGACAATATTGACAAGGTTTTCTACTTGAGGAGAGGAGTGAAAGCCTTTCTCAGGCATTTAGTGGAGTTCTTAAGCGAGCAGACTGACTTGCCAGTGACGTGCATCTACCAAGTACTTGCCCCATAGTCAAAGGGTCTGGTGCAGTTTAACCTGTCCTTTCAGAGAAGATTACTAATACTGGGGGAGCAGGGTTAGCACATCAAACCAAGTCACGTGCTTTGCCTACTAAAAACTGAAAGACTGAATTAATAAAAACTCTCATCTGGGAAATATAACGTATAACATTCAGCTGAGGAGATCCAACCACTAACAAGTGTCTCAGACCTACTGCAGCAGCACAGAGCATCCATGTCATCTGTGGGTGTGCTGTTGTATTTGTTCTCTCTGAAGTCACTGTGCCTGGGTCAGCTTGGATGGCTGATCTGATATGCTCCAGTCTAGTCAGGCTGCTCTTCGTTCAGTTCAGAGAATGGCCATGAAGCTGTTCTCTCCATCCTCTGGGTTAGGAGGAGCTGTGCGCTAGGGAAGCCGATAAGCTAGGGGAAGGAACAGACCATGTGAGATGGCTCTAGCTGTGGGTGGTTGTGGTTAAGCCCCAGCTGACAAGTAAGCACCACACAGACACTCGCTCACCCTCTCCCCCCGGGTGGGAGAATCAGAAAGGTGAAAGTAAGAAAACTCATGGGTTGAGATAAGAACAGTTTAATAATTGAAATAAAATAAAAATAGTAATAAAAATATTAATAAAAATTGTAATGAAAGGGAGAACAATGAAAGAGAAACCAAAACCCAGGAAAAACAAGTGATGCAACAACTCACCACCCACCAACCGATGCCCAGCCAGTCCCTGAGCAGTAGCTGCTGTCCCCTGGCTGACTCCCCCCAGTTTCTATACCGAGCATGATGCCATAAGGTATGGAATAGCCCTTTGGCCAGTTTGGGTCAGCTGTCCTGCCTGTGCTCCCTCCCAGTTTCTTGTGCACCTGGCAGAGCATGGGAAGCTCAAAGTCCTTGACTAGTGTAAGCACTACTTAGCAACAACTAAATTATCAGAGTGTTAACGTTATTCTCATACTAAATCCAAAATACTGCACTGTACCAGTTACTAGGAAGAAAATTAATTCTGTCTCAGCTGAAACCAGGACAGTGGTAAGAGGCTCACATGCCCTAGACTAAACTGTTTTCAGCACAGCTATTTACAGCAGTGGTGTCACCAGTAGCAACAAAACCAATACATCTCACCAGGAGAAGAGAGATTTTTCACACTTCAGTAAAAAAACCTAATTAACCTCTTTAGTGTATTACACCCAGTACACTGCTAGTCTGGCACCTAAATTCTGTACCAGAAGTCTTTGGAGATAGGTTGAAAATCCCAGTGGTCTCACATTGCTCTGTGTTTGAGCTTCCAGGGCTCCTTGCACAGGGAAGCAAAGCTGTACCTTCACCCTACTGCTCAGGGAGAGTTCACCCAAGCCACTCCTGCTCCAGCCAACACTCAGGACTTCATCCACTGAGTGATAACACTACAGCAATGTCTCCACTTGAGAAAATCAGCATTAATCACTGTGATATCCCCTGCAGAAACCACGTAGCTGAAGTTGACTGAGGACTGGAGAACAACTGGATTGCAAATTACAATGTTCTCCACAGGGAGCTGAGCAGCCTGCCATAATGGGCTCTTATTTTGCTAATCTTCACTCTCTGGTGTTTTTCAGGCTGTTCCCTGACTGAGACAAAGATAGAGCTACAGCATTCACTCCCAAAGTGGAGTGAATGTATGTGGATACGGAAGGGTGTTGTTTTCTCCTCTGCACTGCTCACCCACCTGCCACTCAGCACAGAGTTTGCAATCAAAAGAAGAAAAGAGGCAGTGCTGCACATTGCACAAACTAAGGCCATCATCCCCAGGAGCAGAAGATCGCTTACCAATTCAGTCCCTTGCCTGAGCATCGTGATAAATCCAAACACTTGAAATAAGCTTGGCAAGACCCAAGTGGTTAGTAATAGCATGCAGTCCTCAGAGGTTCAGTCCAAGACAAATAAATACTGCAGAACACTACTGGGAATCTAATTGTCTATTTGAGGATCATAGAGCATTTTAGAAATGTTCTTTAGCTCTCCATACCAAGTAAGAATATTGTGCTGGGCCAGACCAGCTGTCCAACATGCACCAAATCCTCCTCCTCTTCCTGCTTGCTACTTCTCCTCCATCTCCCTGTTCAAACTACCAGATAATATAGCTCCACGTTTTCCCTTTCCCACTGAGACCTCCTGGCTGCTTATTACCATTAACAAAGCAGCCTGTCTATACTTTTCTCCTCCTTGTTGCATTTTAGCAAAGGTCACCAGTGTTAATAATTGAAGCAATCATTTGTACTACTACTTATCATCCAGATGGCTCAAGGCAGTAGTGTAAAAACAATAGAAAACAATTTAAAATAAATTAATTCCTAATAAATTAATTGCTAGGTTTAACAGAGAAACATTTTGACTCTGATGCTGCAAATAGCAGGAGGTGGAACTTTGGAAGGTTACACAATGATGGTGAACCTTTCAGTGCTAAAAAGATATGGCAGAAGAAATTTCAGGACAGCTAGGCATCCCTGTAGCAGCTTCATAATAGCTAGCACAAGTAAATAGGAGCAGACCTAGAAAGTCAGTGTGAGGGGGCTGTTACAGATCCGGAAGACTAACTATATACACCAACTGATTGGTGCTAAGAAGGTGAACAACTCCAACCCTGGAAATCTACACTCTGCTTGGCTTGTAAAGCTGTGTGGAAGTGCGTGTGGCTGCATTGTCCCTGCTCTTGTTACCTGTGCTACAAGGTGAGAGCAGCAGGATTCATATCCCTGCTGCCGTGCACCTGCAGCCATGTGTGTAGACATGGTTAAGCAGGCCTAAATTTCCATGTGTCTTGCACAACCTTGTTATGAAGACATGTTCCCTTATTCTCTATTATAATGACCTACAGGATCAATTTTAGTACATATGTTTCTTTTTCCTCAGCCAAAATTTTATCAGGGTTAGATACAGTTTGTTCCTTGGGACGTGAAACAAATGATGAGAGCAGACAAATATGCTGCTCTGTGGAAATTGTCTTCCCTGTGGGAAGCTCTCTCTGCTTGTGACTGCATCTGAAGCCAGAAATTATCAAAAACATAAAATGCACTTGAAATCTCAGCCTTCATCACTCTGGACTACCAGAATTATCTAAACCTTCTGGTTTTATTGTTTATGTCAGGTCTTGTCCAAACTCTGAAGGAGCTACCTGTTCTGAACAGACTCCAGACTGGAAAGCCTGCAGGGACTGAATGACAGTCCTCGGAGCCATGCACTGACTTTGGCACTGGGTAAATCTGGGTGCAATTCCTTGCCTTGCCACAACTTTGTTTGCTTTACTTTTTCATGCCTTTTCATTACTTCCATCAGGGTGTTATGAACAGCAAGATGCTACAAGAAGAGGGACAATGTAAGAGCATAAGATGGCTGAAAGGTGGGGAAGTGAGGTGAGGGATTCATTCTGAGTTTGGAACATCTGTGATTAGAAGCCTTCATCAGGTGAGAGTGTAGACACCTAACTCATGTTCCACACTACGGGGAGTGCCGAGATGAGAAGTCAGCAGGTGCCTACTTAAATCTTGGTGGTATGAATTGCTCTGTTGCTTGTGCTTGCTGGGTATCCAATGGCCATTACGTTTAGCGCTCCAGTAGACACTTGAAGGTAGGTGTCTCAATCGGGACTCATTGCCTGAGATGTCACACCCCATCAAGGCTTGCTCGGCAGGCTGCCCCTTGCCAGCTATGGTGAAGTTTCACACCAGGCAGCTGCCCCATGTGCTCTCCAAAACCAGGGTGTGCAGCTAGGCCCTCACTTTCCAAGGGATGCCTGCAATCGGCCTGGCCACACCTTTCCAGCTCCACTGTGTTGCTCACACATGCAAACGGAGGAGGCTGCCTGACCTCAAGGAGCTGGGCTCGCTGCACTTATGCAGGGCTGGGAAGGGCAGGGCTGTAGCCACGCTTCCTCTGCAGCCCACACACCTCCTGGCTTGACTCTGCAAGCACACCATGCTGGCGCTTCCTCTTGAGCAGTCAGGAGGAGACCTTTGTTTGCTTACACAGTATTTAACTCTGACAGCACTAGATGCCCTCCTTTTCTCCCCTGCAAAGGTGCACAGGGCTGCCTGCTGGTCCAGGGGAAGGGAAGTGGTCACGGGCAAGATCAGCTTGTTGCTTCTTTGCTCCCCTTGTGTGAATTAAAGACATTTCTTTGCCTGCTCTCTTTTCACTATTCTTTTTCCTCCTCAAAACATTCAGGGGCTCTTTTATCACAGTCCTCAGGTGCTTTCTGTGTATGTGTGGTGTGGAGTACAAAGGGCATGTGAATGTGGGAAAATCAGATAGACCTATGAGCTGGCAGTGGTGGCAGAAAGGAGGGAAGGGCACCTGTATGTAGGTTAGGATGCTACATGAGATAAGTGGGGAGGGACAAAGCTGGTAAGGCCGCAAGACTGTTATACTTTGATTGAAAAGATGATATCTGAGAAGATATTACAGTGCAAAGGACTCATGCTGTAGGATGTGGGTGGTTTTGGTTGAGTGTTTTTTCCAGAAGGGATGTTGATTTCATAACTGTGTTCTGTAATGACCTGTGCACAAGAGATTAGAAGTTATGAGAGATTTGAGTTCTACTGCTGTGAGCAGAGATAAAAGGCTCTGAAATTGTAAATAGTGGCATGTTTATCCTCCCTGGATGTGGAGGTGATGGAGGAAAGTCAGGAGAACCTGTTTTGAAAATTGAGATAATTATAGCTGTCTAGACAGGTCTGATGGCTGAAATGCAAAAAATCCCAATATATAAGAAGTGGACTTTTCAAAACATGGTAAATATTTGGATTTGGGAGAGAAAACTCCCAACATATTTTTTTTTATGTTTCACAATACAGTTAGGAATGTAGATGCCTTCAAGAAAAACAGTTAATCCTGTGATTGCTAAACACTGTTTATCTGCACCTTTTTCATGCAAGTGAGATTTTTGTATAAATATTTTTTATGAAATATAGAAACCCGTTGTAAACGATAGTTATTTTGGATAGACCTATTTGAGACTTCTCCCAGGAGAGCCAATGACACAATCTGGGGAAACTCATGTGACTCCAATGTAGCTAGAGTTTAGCTGTTTTGCAAGTTATTAGAAGTAGGTACAGCTGTATTATAAAAGAAAAAAAAAAACAACCCTCCAAACTCCTCCCAAGAGAACTGTGGAAATGTAATAAACTCTTGCTTTATCGGCAGAGGGAACCATTATGGAGGAAATCTGTGTACTGAAACTATCTTTCTTAAAAATGCAATAAAGGGCAGATGAATTCTGCTTGAATATGTTCATTACAAGAAAGGAAATGCTATTTCTATTTGGTTTTATTTTAAACCAATTAAGAAAAAAGCTTTTATGCTTGAAGTTACCTACATATCACCCACTGTCTTCGGATAACCTGCCCAAAGGAATTTATGGGCCTATAGTTTCAGATTCATGTTTGTAGCTGTGACATTCAAGTTTTTTTTTGTCTCATGACTGCTAAACAGCTTCTTTAAAGATCTTGACTTCTTTTCCCTAGTTCCAAGGCAGTTATTAACCCACTTCCAAACATCTTCTATTTGTCAAAGTTGAAGTACTGTGCTGATCCCAGATATGACCTGGGGACCAAAATGAAAGGAATCAGTGTCCCTTTTCCTCCCAAGTATCCCATAGAACTGGTTTTATGAGAAATTTATGGAACCTGTTAATCATTGAAAACAGCAAATTGAAATACTGTAAAGCCAATATTGTATTAAAGAAATGCTCAAGGTAGTATCACGTACACACTTAACACATGAAGATAAGCATCTTCATGCTGGAATTCTTTTAAGCTTTACAGCATTGAGAAATGCTAATATATGTCCAGGCCACTAGGGCTGAACACCAGCCAAGGTGTTGGGCTTGCTATGTTGAGAGGTGGCAAGGGCAGGAGCCTCAGCATGAACAGCCGTGAGTCCAGGGCCACAGGAATGCTATGCCTGGGCATGGCCCATCTTTATTACCTGATCATTAATGGAGAGCTTCATCATTACAGGTATAAGTGGATGTAACTAAATTATCAAAGTGTTGATAAGGAAACTAGCTCTAACCTTCAGGCTTATTGTTGTATGTGTGGTTAACTAAGCTAGTCAGATCTCACTCTGATATCCCCTGTACCGTGTAGGTGAAAAGTTCACTTCTAGTGCTTTCTCTTGTGAACATGTCCTTTTCCCTCAGGTCAAAAGGAGATGGTAAAGCTTAAGCTAAGAATCTTATTAAACTTTAGTTTATAAAGCAGTCTAAAAGAAAGAGACTTAAAAAAGTCTGTCAGTGCTACATATCCTGTAGCATTTCCTACTTATTATTTGTATTATGAGCAGCACTCTGCCAGATAAGTGCTGCACAAAGCACTAGTCTGTGACCTGGGCTTCTAATTTCTGCCAAAAGTGTAGAGCAGGTGGAGAATAAGTGCAGACACCAGAGGTTTTTTTTCCTGCCAATACTATTCAGGGCATCACTTCACATTATAGGCATAGTCTGTCTAGGAAAGAAGGTATCTGATCTATACCAAGCTGGGTTTATGCTGAGAAACATAAATTTAATAGGTTGTGAAAACTGTAAATCTATGTCATGATGCAGGAAAATCAAAGAGACCAGTACAAATCCTCCCATAATCTTTTGTTCATAATATCCCTGAAGTCTTCTTCAATTATTGGAAGGCAGATAGGACAATTTGGCTTTTTTTTTTCTTCATGTTCTGATGTTGAGTCCTGCCAATGCAAGGATATATTCTTTTTTTGCCTCTGTCACCTAAAAATTACCAAACTGAGCTTTGATAATTAAACTAAAAAAATTACTGAGATCTACCAAATATCTTTTGGGTTTCCTAAGTCTGAACATTACCTTGGAGACTCTGCAGAATGAGAGGACATTCTATGTTTTATTAATCTGCAAAGTCTAGCAGTAGTTGCCCATCCCTTGCTTTTCATTTCTTCTCCCACCATCAAGGGTCCTCCAGTTGGAAGGTGGAGGTGAAGAAAATAATACCACTTCCATGCTACTCTCAAACCTTAATAAGTTAAAAAAGAAAGAAGCGGGAAGCTAAGGACCCTCCCAGGATCACTGCTATGGAATCAATTCTAATTTCCACTGTAATTTGTTGCATTCACCTGAGAGCCTTTCTGTGGCAAGTTCAGCCTCATCATTCTCTGGATTGGAGAACTAATGGGGTAGAAGTGCAGATGAAATTCATCCAGCTTCAGTCTCAACAACGGAGCATTGAATACTATTTTATAATAATGCATGCAAACTGCCAGCCTACTGAACCAAAGCACAAGAAAAAATTGCAGTAAACTCACAGTAAAAACATGTGATTAACGACCGCAGTGGTTAGCCAAAGGGGTAGGGAGAGGAAAGATTGACTAATACTAGGCTTTCTTGTAATGCTTCTTAAGGGGAAGAACACAGCTAGGGTAAGCTACCCCCAGTGCTTCCTCTTTGGAGGGAATACTGAACTTTCTGAAACCCACTACCCATCACTTTTCCCTGAGAAGTCTTGAATTTGAGTCTATCTCCCCAGAATGAAAGACTGCATCCCAATAGTCTTTGGCTTTCCAGAGCCAAATGGACAAAGTTCTTATAAAAGAGATTCTTAGACTTACAGATTGAGTTATTTAAAAAAAACCCCAAGAATGATAAATTTTGATAGGTATATGATTTGTCTAGAGCCATGCTGGTCAACAGAACAAATTAAAAAAGTAGGGAGGTTTTGGCCTCAAAAAGAGGACCAAGTTCCTGTATAAGCAGAATTAGATGGAGGTCTAACTGGAGCTCACCTGCATAAAATGCCAGATCATGCACTTAGTACACTGAGAAGAACAATTTTTGCTCTAAACTATGGATTTGCCAATTTGAAGAATAGGAGAAAACTCTGGGTAGATGGGTTGACTGGATGATGGTTAAGAAATGTTCAGCCAGTTCATCTCTGAGAAGGAATTTTAGCTGATGTAAACCTGCTTTTACCATTCAGAAAGCTTTGATTTAGAATACTGTATATTGCTGTCAAAAAAGGGATGTAAATTAGAATAGATGCAGATAAGTCCACTAGGATGATGTGGGGAACCTGGTATTTGAAGAAACCCTGGTTTATTTAGTGTAATTAGCCAGAGAGAGGGTTAGAATGAGTTGTTGTAAGTATATTTCAGGGACAAGATGGGGTGATAGAAGGAGAATAATGTTTAAATGAGGAAAAGTATTTAACTTGTGCCACAGGTGATGAAACTGACTGATGGGCGAAAAAAATGTGATGGAAGTTATTTTTATTTTCTAGAGTCAGTTCCTTTGTGTGAACATCTCCCAGAGCACTAACCTTTCTGAGCTGAGAACCATGTGTGTGCTTCATGTCTCTTGGTGCTTAGAGACTTCAAGATTATGATGGTTTAACCCCAGCTGGCAACTAAGCACCGCCCAGCCGCTCACTAACCCTCCCCCCCCAGTGGGATGGGGGAGAGAATCGGAAGGGCAAAACTAAGAAAACTCAGGGGTTGAGATAAGAACAGTTTAATAATTGAAATAAAATACAAATAAAAATACAAATGCAAATAATAATAATAACAACAA
>VZTL01009415.1:0-24613 GCA_013400535.1 Scopus umbretta
TGAAAGAAAGAAAATGTGTAATATATATACACGCATGAGTATATTGACATAAATCCCTAAGTAATGTCGTCAACAGGCACAATCCACTATGCCAGAGCTGGACTTTATAGGGTGACTTTTAACAGCACTTAAAACAAGAAGTTCCTGTGCTTCTCAAAAGGGTCTTTGCCTGCAGGAAACCTGCAGGCTATTGAAAGACTCCCATTGGATGTTATACTCTTTGTTTCAGAGCAGCCTCACCTCCAAAGCCTTTTTCAGCAATCAGACGGAGTGCTTCTCCCAGGTTGCAACCTGGCTGGAAACCTCCACCATTAGGATAAATATCAATGTGTCCAACAGGCTTCTGGATCCCAATGCTGCGGTCTGGAGAGCCTCGAGTGTAGGTGTGTAGGACATCCACAAAGTCAGCATCATCCGGGGAGAGGCGGGTAAGGGCATCAGCATACTCAAAGGTAGGACCAGCTGGATCCAGCCCTTTAGGGGGCAAACCACAAAGAAAAAATTGAGATTATGGTCTGGCTAAGATTATCTGTATCACTGACAATGATAACAAATGTCAAAATCGGCTACCACATCGGTGTCACTCCAGATATTACAGTGGGATCATTTAAGTAGCATTCATGTATACAGGAGAATCAAATACACTACCTTGAAATGCTGTCATTGTTTAAAAAAAAGAAAAAAGGTGTATGTAAACATATGTAAAGAAGGTCAGATAACCTCCTCACAGCTGTAGCATTTCCAGTGGATGGAAGAAACAAGCTAGTAAGTATTGTCTCAATGTCTTCCTCTCTTGTCAAGGAACAGAAGAATTGTAAAATTTCTGTTTGAAGTGTCTGAAGTGTGGAAAATGTCTTGCTGCTAACTCCCTGCTAGGAGAACAATTGGGAAACATAAACAAGAGCTTCACTGTCTACACGCCTAAGGGGAATGAGATTATTATGGTAAACTGTCAACTTGCAGCAACACTGACATCAAAAACACCCAGAACTATTCTGCCAGGGAACAAGTACTATCTCTTGAATCCAGACAACTGCTTGAGAATGCAGAGCTGACGGAACTTGTCTTTTCTGCAGACCTCAGCTGGGGATAGGCACATGGCTGCCCACCTCTGGTTAGCCTCACTCAGTCTGACCTGCCTCCCCCTGCTGCGAGGACTTCAGGGACCACATCCCATCACTCCCTGTGCTCAAAGGTGATGCTGCTTTCCCAGAGGAAGGTTCATCCTGGGCACCAACGGCAACCATGGAGGCATAACAGAGGACTACTGGTATTTGAGTGATATGGAAGCCTCAGTGAAAGCAACAAAGCTGCAGCTGAGAGAAAGGAACAGTACAGGGACTAGTGCTTTGGCCTCCTGATTTTAACCTGCCACCTCTCAGGAGTCAGTCTTTTCCTGATGCGACTGCTACATAGCCCACCCCCCTGCATGACTGCGGATCTGGGATCACAGTCAGGCTCAGGTGAAAGAGCAAAGGGTGCCAGAAGGAAGGTAGCTAGGCTCCCATTTGAATGCCACTCCCAAGCTCTCTCAGCAGTGAGGACACCACAGATGAGTGATTTTCTTAGCCTCATTTGCTGATGTTGTCATTTCCTTTGTCTCTGAAATCAGTGCAAGGGGCTCAGCTCTCCAGGTGCTGGGCTGTAAACCAGCCCCAAAGTGCCTTGTCTAGCACACTTCTCAGGCTCCAAAAATCACTGTAAGCAGACATTTAAGCATGCATAGGAACAAAGCAAGTATATGTATACTTCTCTCCCCTTCCCAAAACTCTCGCAGTGTTATTTTCAGCCTAGAATATTACTTGAGCCTGTTGGGATTAGGTTTTTTTGGTAACCCACAGTGGATCTCTTCTGATTATCTGTCCAGTCTCCCTCTGAGCCTGTGTAAACTTCTTGCATCCACAGCATCCCATGGTAAAGAGCTCTGCAGACACTACACTCACTGCAGGAGGATCTACCTCCTGTTCTTCTTGAACAGCTCCCACCAGCTGCAAGGGATGATCACAGGGATGAAGATAACCAGCTGAAGTTCTTGTGCTGCAAGAGAGACTGCGACCTTCTCCAAGCCATGGATTTGGCCAGTCTCGATCACATCCTCCCCAACTAGTCTCTTTTCGTAGCCAATGAATCCCTGCCTACTCACTCATTTCTTGTGCAGAAGCAGATCAAGGCTTCTCACCCACCACCTTTGCTGTTCTTTTCTTAAGCTTTTCCAGTTCTTCTACAGAAATATCAGCCCTGCTGGTTCAATAAAGAATCAATACATAACCTAAGTACTGCCAACAAGCAACAATTATTCTGGTGACTTTCCAGAGGAACATAATATTTCAGCATGGAAGAGACAGGACCTCTCCACTCTACAACCACAAGTTTTCTTACCAGTAATTCTGTTCACCTTCTTCTTGGTCAGGCTCCCAGCAATCCCAGCAGCATGAGCACCTAGACTGTACCCCAGCAAGTGGACATTGTTGAGAGGATAATTGAATTGCTCCTATAGAAGAGAGCGATTTGTTTAAAGTTTGAAGGCAAATGGGAAAACATCAGAAGACACAAGGGAAAGTGTTTTATAAACACTGGGATTTCTTTTTGAGCCATGAATAATAGAAGAAACACTAAATACCATTAACATTATTTTGTGCCATACCAGGTTGCTTAGGTTGACTAACTTAAAGCAAAAAATCTAAGCAGAGAGAAATGCAGAATGAAGGACAGAACACAGGATCATGTATTATAGCAAAGGTTTTCAGTCACCCCCTACCCACCAGTTTCTGGATCTCCTAAGCATTTCCCAAAGGCAGGGCAGATTTCTGTTTCCCAAGGGCTGGCTGCTGTATAATACATAGGAATGTGTCTTTCATAGATACCTGTCACAGAGCCTTCAGACATACTGTGGGCTTACAGGTCTCCACAGACCACAGGGTGAAGCTTCTGGAATGCCCTATAGAAGGCCTCCTTGTATAAGAGATAACTATTAATTTAAAGCTGGAATTTTACCAGTCCAGCAAAAGTACTGTCTGCAACAGCTTAACTCCATGTACCCAGTAGGAGATGATTAACACAGCTGCATCACTGCTTTTGTGTCTCCTAGAACATTATATACAATGTGAGACATGTGTCTACATGTCTTACCTCCATCCAGTCAATAAACATAGCAACATCCTTTCCCACCAGCTTCGTGTATGCAGCAGACACTGGGTAGTGCTGCTGAGCTCGAATTAGCCAGTCCACCACAATGACGTTTGAATCGGGTTCCCTCTTGTACAGAGCATCCACCAGCTTTGGGACCCAACTTTCATACATTCCTGTCACCTGTGGAGGTTTTTTTTCATTAAAAAAGGAGATCTCATTACTATCTGTGGTGTATGTCTATACTGACATACCTAGCAAGTTTATCAGGAGTATGGTTAAAAGGGAGATCCCTCCCTTTCCTTCTTACCGTCCACCCATGGATGACCACAAAGGTTTTACTGGTATGGTTGAAGTTGCACTGTGCCAGACTGTCCACCTGCCCAGGAACCAGGTAGCAGACATCCTCATCAGGCTCTGCAGGCGTCCGTAAGGAAAACTTGCTTTCAATTCCCTCAAAACTGGTCTCAGTTTCTGCTATGCAAGAGCAGCAGTGTGTTAGGAGTATTAGGACAAACAGTTCAGAAGTTACAGGTACAATGTTGGAGAGGTATCAGGAAGAGTCAAGAAATAGTACATGTGTTTTACATTTCCTGCAGCACTCCTTTGGCACTACAACAGCCATGTAAAGGGGAAATCAAAGAGTTAAAATTGCTCCCCCTCCAAGGTCCTGCTAACACAGTGAGAATCTGGCCAGCTGTCAGAGAGGTCTGAATTCCTTTTAGGAGTCTGTATTTTCCCCATTACATTATTAACAGGAAATGCAGAAAACTGCACAGGACAGTCATAGACAGTACATGCAGAAAAGCAGCAAGTTCCTACCATATTATTACATATTTTGGTGGTGCGTCTTCCACATCACTTCACTAACAACCACTGCCTAACAAGGTTCTTTATAGCACCCAGTAGCTGTAGTGCATTAAAAATCAGAGCTGCAAAGTCACCACTGTTTTACAAAATGCTAGTTTTAACTTTCCACCAACAGAGAAAAACAGCAAGTGAGAAGACCAGACACCCATTGAGGAAACTGAAATAGCAAAGCAGAGCCTGTATTTTGAAGGCAGTATTTTTTCAGATCATCTCATAAGCAACACCACAGAAAAAAATCTTCCTCTCCCTGAAGCTATTTTGAATCCGGAGGTGGGGGGACACAACACATGAAGATGACATACTGGTGGTAAGAAAGCATGTGATGGCCTGGAAAAGATCAATTCTTAGAACTCCCTCCAGCTTCCAGTTTCAAAACTTAAGTTTTCTTTTTGTTCCTGCTAATTATCTGTGACCCTGTAATTATCTGTGGACTCAAACTCCACTGCTTTTTTGAAAACTGGACCCTGCTTTGGCAACTTGCATTTAGCAAATACTGTCACCTGTTTTCCAAGTGCAGCTGAACTCAGGCCAACTCTGTCCTGTTCAGTGTTGTGTTTCCTGGCATCATGACCACCAGGCTTTCACAAATTCCTGAACACATGTTCATGAACGGCTCCAAGTCACCATTGGGAATGCAAAGGGACACGGTGAGGACCTCATGCTAGGCGCACAAAATAGATTTCCATTCCCTTTCTATAGATTTATATTTCTCCATAAAGCTGCATCACTCAGAGGCAATAAATAATGAACTTTTTTTTTTTTTTTCCTAAAATTTAGTTTTTCTGGTCTTATTCAGGCTACCGTACTCAGCAGGGCACTGACTTACACCTGACCTCACTCAGCCCTCAGGTAGCTGTATAAAGTCTGGGAGGTTCCTGCTGTGCTTGGAGGGCCACAGAAACCAGGGCCTAACCTCTTGCATAAGGTGTAAAAACAGCACACAGGCTGGCAACAAATGCTCACATACAAGCCTCGGAAAGACTGCTGTCATCTGAAATCAACAGCTTAACATTGCCCAAGTTCATCAGGACTTCTCACCTGTCAAAAGCAAAGCACATGTGGAGAAGTAACAAGAAGTGTTCACTGAACAGAGGTGGTGCTCAGCTTTAGGTTTTGACCTTGACTACGCAAGGCTGGGTAGCTAATCCAGGATAATTACACTGAGGGCCCCCTTCCTGCCTCCATCCCCCTACAGATGGTATAAAGTTTATGAAAAACACCTTTCTCCAAACCAGAAGTATTCACATAACAGTGAAGGTAACCTTTACCTACTGAAAGCAAAATTTACCAAACTAACCAAATGCTGATCTTCCTCAGAAGTTGCCTCTTTCTTGTATTGTTTCCACATTCAAAACTTCATTTTCTCACAAACTAAGAGTGTGTAGCCCCTTTCTGAAACAAATCTTTAGACTTACACTATTTACTCTTTAGCCAGAAAGTCCCAAAGGCTGATTAGTTAAACATCAACTATAACTATTCACGCAGCAGTGAATCAGTAAAACCTTGAAAGGATCAAGAACAGCTTCCACCTGTAAGGCATACAATGCAAGGACTTTCAATTATGTATATTCCTGCCCAGCACAGGAAGGCGAACAAGAATAGTCCACCTGCTCACTAGTCAATAGTGCTTCCTTTAATACTTAGATATCATTTCCCCTCTGAGTTAAACCTATCTGATAATCATCCAAACCCTAAATTAAATTGATATCCTGTCTTGTAGTGTGCTTTCAATTACAAACACATGTGCATCTCTTTTGGACTGCATCCCCTTTGGAAATAAGCTTGTAACAAACTAAATTTACAATTCTAAGTGCACCACACTTAAAGGCACACTTAGAAAAGTGCACCAAACTTAGAAAGTTTGCAGTACAGTGGCACCTACCACTGAAGATGTGCGAAGTGCTTCACAAATATTTGTCTGTTTCGGTCTAAAAAAAATCTTTGGGCAGATTTGAGGACATAGGAGCACCGAGATGCAGTCACCACCAGGAAAGCAGCAGCTGCAAAGTAACAGCCCATGAGTTAAGGAAATGGCAGAAGGCCACTCTGCTCATTTAGCTATGTTGGACAAGAAATCAGAAAGTCAGAAGAAACAACTGTTAACATCTTTTATGCCCACAAGAAGTGTCACATTGTCTAATGTCCACATATGTTCAGTTCCCAGCAGCAAGATACCCTCTGGATGAGGGAAGTGTGCATGGTGGGGTTTGCTACAGACTTCTTAATGATGTGATCATTAAGAGGCTATCCTCAAAAGTTGCCTGAGTTCGGCTTTGTGAATTCTGTACGGCTTACAGCATAAGATAGCTTGTCTGCACCTCATGTTGTGCTGCACGCATGCTGTGGTACCACCTCACCTCCCACGTTCTGTAGATTAAATTTTAGAAATACAGTACAGAGGTACATGATAGTATGTACACACTCACTGTACATACTGACACCTCTATGTACCATGCTTTAAAACTGCAGCTACAATACATATCACTTCAGAAAACTAGCATTTCCCACTTCTACTTTTGTACCTCAAAGCATCTTGACCTATTTAAAAAAAAAAAAATATTCAGAACCAAACTTTGCCATACATAGACTTTTGTCAGAGACCTTTTCCTCATAGATTTAAAGTGAGAAGTCTCCTTGAATCATGTCCTAACTGAGCTAGTCAAACAGTTGGGTCTCATTCTTGCAGCCTTACACAAAGGCAAAGAAATGCAGAGACAGTCAACATACACACTCACCACTGGTTAGTTAATGATGTGTTTTAACCCAAGTCAATTAAACCAGGGAAATCCCAGAAACAGGGATTCTTCAGCATGTTTTGGAAAGGTGAACAGAAATTTACCTCAGGTTTTACATAATGTAGATACAGAAATTAGATATAAAGAAATTTATATGCATCCATACTGAGACACTGAAGTAGTTTTTTGTGACAAGAATCCATGTCCATTTCTAAACAATGCTATAAAGAAAAGCAGATGTGGGGGTAAAAACATGTAGACAAAACAAATCCATGCTTTTCCTAAAAATCACATTTTCCCAGACTTAATTCAGCAGAGGTATAAAGGCACATGTTCCGTATTGCAAAAGCTTCCAGGTGCACAGTTGCAAATACAAGCCTCTGTTACAAAATAAAGTTTTCTGGTCACTGCTATGTGCTTACAGTTAACAAGGCGACCTGTAAAGGGATTATGGAACTGGAAATGGGAGCGGAATAAGAATTAAGCCACCAATTTCAGACCCAAGCTGGCTTTTCTAACAGCCTACATTGCCAAACTTCACCATTTTATCACGCTCTGCAAACTTTCTGATGCTTTTCTTGGACCACCACTTACATAATCTCAGTTTTCGTATGTTAAAAAAAGCTGTCCTGTACATCAAGGTATAGAAAATATCATAGAACTCAAAAAAGTGCAAAAACAGCTTAAAAACCAGGAAAAGTCAGTAGTTTCCTTTTCCTGTTTAAACTTTGTGACACTTTGGACTTGCAATTTGTGAAATTCCATTCAGTTAGGGACTCCTATCAATTTTGAAAGCATCCCACTGACTTTAAGTATTCTGACACAGTACAAATACAAGTTTACACTCTAATCAAGAGAATTCAGCTTCAAGCTTCCTTCATGGGAAGCCCAAGGCACCTGGCAACTGATTTTGAGGAAGAAAACTCTTTATCACTGGTCAGCTGGGTGGAGAATGTGAGTTTCGAGGAAGTAACACCATCAGGAATATTAATCAAAAGTTAAACTGCCTGCATCAGACACAGGATGCTAAATATGATAACAATGTGTTTGCCAGAATCAGTGCACCTGAACTATGGTTTTAAAAAGGGAATCTTTGATAAACAACAATTTCCTAGCATTATGTACACAGAAATGGAAATACTGTATGAAACTTGGATACTGTGATGAAAACTGCCTTTGGTTGCCTCTGATGGCAAAAGATTTGGATGCAAAGCAAGAATACATTCCTTTAGCTACGCCCTAGCACCCCATCCTCTTACTTTTCAGTACTTCCCTTCGGCTTCCTTCTATACAATGGAAATACAAAGCATCTGCAGTGAAAAAAAGCAGCAGTTTCCATATTCCATTTTAGCATCATAGAGTAGCTCTAAGCGCTACAGCCACATTTTCTTTTAAGGCTGCGGACTTTTAAAGATGGACATTGTGTGTGGGATACTAATGTAAGAAAGTAAGACTGTGACAGGGCACTGCTACCCTAAGTCTCAGGAGTAGTTGTCTCCTAAAACTTGCCTCTTTACCCTCTTTACTCATTAAAGCTGCAATCGTGTTGTGATTAACCAAGAGAAAATTAGTGAACATCTAGTAGACAACATTCACACATGTTCCACTTTCTTTAGCCTGTAGGGTGCCTAAACACAAATGCAGGTAGAATAGGTGTAGTGTAAGTACACTCATATATATATTTATATACACAGACACTGTGAGAGTATACCCCTCCGTTCACTTTTTCCCTAATTGCTTCTGCTGCATTAACTACCACCCAAACACATCATCATGACAGTGATGCAACTCAGCTTTGCCTTAGACAATTCGGACCAAGAACAGTAGGAAGTTGGGATGCAGGGCTCCCGTGGGATGGGCAAATCCCACGCACGACGAAGGACCTTGGCCCTGCAGGGAGCCAAGGGACCAGCAAGAGACTCCACCTTGCTCCGGGGAGCACAACAAAAAAAAAAAAAACCCACATCCCAACCCTCCACAGCCTGTACCGTCAGCCCGGCAGGTTGTGCCTGCGCTCCAGGCAGGGAACCAGCTCCGGGTCTGTCCTACCAGGATGCAGGTCTCCCCAGAGCCTTCCAAGGCCACCCCACGCCACCCAGGTCCCGCAGCATCCCCAGCAGAGCCCCGCAAAGCTAACTTCCAGACTGCCCTTCCCCACCGCACCGGCGACATATCCCCTGCGCGCACACACACACACACACACACACNNCGGCACGGCTGGGCCCGGCGCGGCCGGGACCCGGGAGCTCCGGCGGCGTGCATCAGCGTGCACGGAGCCCTCGGCTCTGAGCCCTGGGGCCTGGCTCCCTCTGCCCAGCCGCATCTGCCCCGGCTCCCTCTGCCCAGCCGCATCTGCCCCGGCTCTGCCCTCTCCCCGCCGCGCTGTGCCTGGCCAGCCCTGCCCGCACAGCCAGGATGCGGCCCCGCCGCTCGCCCCTTGGTCCTCCCCGCCTTTGGCAGCCTAGCTCCGGCTGTGCCTCGAACGAGACCATCCCTCTCACCCGTGCTTTTGCACCGGGAACCAGCTGCTACCTGCATTTTCAGTTCACGGCCTGCAAGGGGCCTCCTGCTGTTCCCTTGAAAAAACATTTGCCGAAACCTTGTTTTGCCAGCACTCGAGGGGGTGGGTACAAGTTTGAAGCGTAAATTAATTCACTGGAGGTTGCATCTGTACTCTGGAGAAAAGCAAAGTTGCCTCTTGGAGCTTTTCAACTCTCTCTGCCCTCCTCTCGGCAGTATGGTTTGCACGCAGCTTTGCGTCAGTGGGGGAAAGATCAGTTATGTAAGGACATGTAATAGAGAAATAATAAATTAATAACGAGACCGGTTTTCATGTCACTGTGCAGCGTGTTGTCAAAGGCCCAGCTTCATAAAGCAGCTTATGACACTTGCAGGGAATGAGGACTCCCTGGGTTTCGCAACGTGAAGCATTCACTTTGAGGGTAACTGATTCTTCTCAGACCAGGCACCTTAGGAGACCTAAATATACCTGGTTCATACTAGCGAGGCTATTGAATAAGAGTTGCTCGAGTGTAGCAGAACTGGGTCACCTTTGCAACATTAGATTTCATTAAAAGACCAGTAAGGTCTGTAAGTGAGAATACATCTCCCCCAGGACACAACTTGAAGTTCCTTCACCGCTGGCCCCTATTTATATCCAAAAGGCATGGGAAGAATTTAATGAGGGTGCAAACTGATCGTGCTGAGACTTTCTTTCCAACTGAGACAACCAGAGTGGCAGGGTCAGGGAGGAGGGCTAAAGCAGTGGGTGAGGAGGGTGGGTGTCAGAGACAGAGGATAGGAGGTGGGAAGGTTGGGGCTAACTAGAGAGACCAGCCTTCCTCACCAGAGTGTGGTGATGGTGTGAGCAGGGGAAAATAGGGTTTGTGCCGCAGCTTGCTGAGTATCAAGTATATCCTCTGACCGGTGTTTGAGATCCTCTCATGAAAACAATAGCAAGAATTTTCTCATGTCTTTTCCCAAGTAGGGACTAAACAATGCGTTTTCTCTTGATAGTTGAAGTACTATAGTGTAATTTCCCCACTAGAAATCAGCCTGACTCTATCTAGGTTCAGACATCCTTCCTAGAAAATTCCAGTCCCTGAAGGCAACATTTGGCAAACTAAAAGAACAAACATTTTTAAGCAAGCTGCTGTAACAGAGACCGTCAGGCCACCTTAATCACAGGTGATGCCACCAACCCAGTCAAAGCAAAACAGAGCATGAAGACTCCTGTTTTGTACAGCTACATCCATGGCTACTGCCGTAAAAACTTATGTTACAATATGACTGTGGAAAGACAACCAGTGTAGTTTTAAGTGATGATTGGATTAAGCAGGTAAAAAAGAGCACTGGCAATGCTTGGCAGGCCAGCCCTGGGTAGACTGCTGGCCCCCACCAACCTCTGCTAACCCAGAGGCTGTAATCAGACTTTCAGTTCATTCCCAATACAGATTGGGAAACCCATCAATAGCAAATGCAGGCAGCAGATTTACAAACTACTCAGAATAAAATCTAATTTGTTACACTGGAAATGCTTGTTTGCATAATTTTTTGTTCATTCTCATGCTCATGCCTCATTTTAAGACATAATCTGAATGTTACGTTATGCGAAGTCTCCACCTAAACAAAGAAGGAAAATTAAAAACAAAACACTAAAAGAAAACTTTCAAGTGAAGAAAGAAGGCTGGGAGTGGGGGTGTGGGGTGTGGATATAATTCTGGTTTCTCAGATTTTGAACAAGTTGCCTAAGTCTGTTGGAAACCCAGCTGCAACATAATCTGAAATAGATGGGACTTCATGAAGGCAGAATGTGTACCTGAACGCTGAACGATGTGCAGTTCCACCAGTCTGACACAGCAGATTTTCCAACATTTAAAAACTTTCTTTCCCTTGCAGATAATCATGATTGGATGGAGAAGCAGCTTCATAGCATCAACTCAATGTGCTTCAGTGCAATCATTAACTGGATTTGAGTTTTGCTTCCTCTGTAAGATGCATAATCCTATAGGGGAAAGCAAAGCTCTGTCTGTAAAACACAGCCTGATTTATGGTACTCAGGGATTCCAAAGTGGGTGGAAGGTAATAGAGTGAGAGCTAAAATACATTATTTCTAACAAGGAGGAAGGGGGGGAAGTCTGGAGGAATGGAGACAGGAGTTGCGTAATTAGGCTGGTACTTGCACCCACAGACCATGTGGAAGGTTAAAGTCAAAACAAGCCTGTAAGTGTCTCCAATGCAATGTGGTCAGCATTGGTTTGTGTGGTGCAGCTGTGCTAAACCCCAAGCAAATTCACTGGCCTCACATAACAGCAAGCAAGAGGAGAATCAAGCCCAAAATTTCATTTCCACAGCAATGCTCCAAAGAGAGCTTGAAACACAGGGCAAAAGGGGAAAGGGGGAAAAGAGAGAGAGGCTAACACTAACTTTGAAAATAGATTTGATAGCTGAGAATGAGAAGTCTTCCAGGATGAGAGGTGTTCCAGGAGGAGACGTCTTCCAACAAAAGTATCTGCTTAGAAACAAGCGAAAAACATGTTCTGCTCTCCTTCTGACTAGGAAAGCAAGTAAGTAAGAAGTCTTTTTTTTTTTCTCACTATAAATATTTAAATTTTCTCTTCCCCCTCAGAAGAGAAACAGTGACATTAAATCCAAAAACTTGCAATGAGCTTCCAGGTGATTTCTGTGCTAAGAAGTTCAAACAAACAAAAAAAGAACCCTTTTCTCCAACTTTAGGTTTGTTCAAAGATATCAGTGGAATATTTTTTTAATTCTCTTTTTGTGAAAACCAGCCATTTTTAACAAAACCCCAGTTTGGGGATGAAAAATTACACTTCCCTGCCTGTGTCCATAATGACTAATTGGGCTACAGCAACAGCTTCACATGCAGTGGAGGTCCTCCTGTCCTGGGCTGAGCCCCTCTGATACACTCTGAGTTAGGAGCAACATGGCATCAAGCCATCCAGGGGCTTGACGGTGACCTGTGGCAAGTCTGTCCCACCAACTCAGATCTACAAGCCCTTTTTGTGGCACAGCATTGCCTGCCTTTCCACACTGGCACTGAGCATGCGGCGCAGGTACATGTCAATATGGGCAGGGGCAGCCCTGTGACAGGCAGACATGCAGGCAGGTGAGAGCTACAGTTGCAGGGAGGTCTGCATGTCATAGTTATCTTGAATCTCCCTAAATGCCCAGCGGAGGGCAAGGTGACAGCAGGAACCGCCTGGGTGTCTGTTTAGCAACACAATCCATGCAGCTTCACTGTTGGTACCTGGAATTGCTCAGCTGAAGGCACAGAAATATGGGGAGCTGTGCAGCACCTGCAGCTCTGACTGCAATAAACAGGGCACCTGCTCCTCCTGCCCACTTTTCTGTTTTGTTTTTGTTTTTTTTTTTCCTCTCCAGTCTTCAGTGCCACACAGGCAACAGGAGGAGGAGATCCTCCTTGTGTAAAATAGCTGTTAGCTGTCTTGCCTTGCTTATCCTTTCTATTGCTGTGGTATGACTTGCTGTTCTGTTCCCAGGTTGCCTTATCTTGCAGACAAGGTCCTCTCTCACTGATTAGCACAAGGATTCATTCCTCTTCATCCCGCTCTCTTATTTTCAGTGCAAAATGCAAGCTGCCTACTCCTGCAAATAAAGAGATATGGACTAAAGCAGGATGCCCTGCTCTGCTAGTGAATTGCGGATCTGGCTGCGGAGTAAGCGTGAGCTACGATTTTCTCAGCTGTGCTTTAATTAATTACCACGCTGCCGGTAGTGCCTGCCAAAGTCAGCTAGCTGTCTCGCCAGACACATCTTTCAAAATGCAATGCCAGGGGAGACACATTCCTGCACCCCTTTTGGGGAGGCCGGTAGGGGAGTGGAGTCCAGCTTCCCACTCATTGGCCATGGGGCTGGTGTGCTGATCAAGTGCGGTCCCCCTCGCTGTCCCTCACGTGGCTCCCAAACCCTGCTTGCAGTAGGTTAAAGATGACGTTGTCTGAAACTTTTGCAAGGTTATGAAAATGTGCAAGGGCAGGGGGGAGAAGGAGAGAAAAGAGCTCTTGCCTGACCGATAGGGCTCGGTCCCAGCAGTGCTTGGGCACCCATAGCAGCAGGAGCAAGCCCCTGCATCTTGCCAGCAGGGTGCCTGGTGGAGAAATGTCAGTGTCCCTTGCTTTCCTTTGTTCTTCTCCTGCGATTTGCTAAACCGTCTCTCTAACCTTGGGAATAGAGCCTTCTCACTCATGTCCTAGCCTGGCAGTCTGCAACCCTGCTTGCTAAGGGGACAGCGAGTAGGACGAGAGCGCAATGCACAACATGGCCAGTGTGGGAAAATGTGTGTGTCATTTCTATCTTGAGAAACGTGTCAGGGAAGAGAAGCCACTTCTCTGGCCTCTGAGCTCTCCAACAAGGGAGAGGATAATTGCACGCTTTCTGCTTTTCCTTTATTTTGCTCTGTAAGGCTGACAGATGGTGTGTGGTGAAGCCAAGGCTGGATTCCAACTTGTATCTCCTTCAGTCGCTTGCAACTTACTGAGAACAGATTCCTCCTTGGGCTGACATTTCCATCTCATCCCAAAGGGGATTTGTTTTAATTTTCATTTAAAGTTTAGGCTGAGTTCGCATTTCTGCTCTGGGATTTTGCAACTGGTAAGTAAAAACTCCCTCCTGGCCCAACACTCCTGCTGTGGACATCCAACCCGAGTGCTCATGGAGTGAACGGTGTGCTCCCAAAGGACAGTTCAGCCTGCCTGTGGGCAAAACACACTTATGCAGTGCCTCCAGGGACTACAGAGAGATGCTGCAGTCATTTTGTGCTCCTAACTTCTATGTGCATCAATTTTTACGTCTCACAGAGATTTAAAAGATTTCAAGAACTCAGTGAGCTGTCTTCAAACTATGAACAGGAAACAGACCAAGTATGCATATGCATAGTAAGATTTCCTTGTCCGATCTATTCTATTTGCCACATGTAAATAACCAATAAATAGTATTTCTTTTCACCCACTTCTTTATTTGCATTCCTTCACTATCTTCACAAGTATGCTGACACTTTGTAGGAACACGTACAACTGCGGTCCCTGTCCCAGAGATATTCCTGCCAAACTCAGGACATGGCAACAAAGAGGAGATATAAACAAGAGAAGGAAGGGGAGAGGGAGGGCAGGGACTGCAGCAACAAGATCACATCATTTGTCAGTTGACCCCAATCACTATGCAAACTATATCAAGGTCCCCTCCACCAGCCAGAGCGCACACAGAGCAGACAGAAATCTGTCTGGTTTGATGGTCTCTGACACCATCTTCCTCCTGACTCACACCTGCTGTGCCCCAGTGCTTCCCTGGGGCCATAGCAGACATCAGTGAGACCCCATTGCGGCTCCAGAGGAAACCACCCGCAGCAGCTCTTGTCCTCTGCAGCTCCTAAGGCCATGTGTAAGACAGAGAGTAGGAAGCCGAGGCACCAGAGATTGAAATGCCCTGCCCCAAGGCTGTGTACAAGGTCAGGAGCAGAAAGCAGGGCCCAGACCGCCTTTGGAAGGGCAGGGTCCCCACCCGCTGGCCTTCCTAAAGGCTATGAAAAGCAGAATAAATAATGAAAAGCAGGGAAAGTATTTGCTGCCTCTGTCTCTTCTGGATGCCAGTGACATCAGGCTCCACATTCGCATCTTCCAGCGCATCCTTCAAATCCGTTGGGAAATTTTTGTTTCCATGTCTGATGGTGAAAAAGTAGTCATGTGTGTTTATACACAAGTCTGCAGTTCTGTAGATGGTAGGACACCAAACAAAAATGGTTATTCTTACAGACCTTCACTTACTTGCTATGGCAGCTACCTCAGTAAATGTCCCTGTGTTTAAAGTTATAAAGAGGCCATTCAAGGGATCACTAAAAGGCTTAGAAATCTCCTGGGATCAGACTCCAGGCATGAATTAGGTAATGGTCGTATTAGCATAGCCTGTTTTTCCGAGGCAGCTGATAACATTGTAACTAACCAAACTATGACACAAATTTGCCCCAGGAAACAAGCAAAATAACTCTGTGGGTTGTTTCAAATTACTTACCCTGTGGGAATTTTAAAAATTCCTGTTAAATAATTAGGGACATGTGAATTTGATTTCCAGTGGTCTGATGCCATGAGAACTCTGGGAATGCAGCTTTTTTAAGGAATATTTGTTCCTTTGTTGTTGAGTGAACTTCTTCCTCAAATTTTCTAGGGTCATGATGTTTAAAGTCATTCACATCTTCAGGTATTATTTTATATTAGAGTAAGAACTAAGGCTTCCAGGCCCTTGCATGTAGGAACATAAACAAGTTTTTTTGGCCTAAGACAAACATAGTAAGTTTTTTTGACCTAAAAATCTTGGGAAAATAAAATCAGCCAGAGAAGTTCCTAGTGCATACAGCACTGTGGACTCACACAGCTGAGGTATGGCTGAGGATGCAGTGAAAACTCCCTCTGACAAGTAGAAAGGTCCCAAGAACGCAACTGCTTTGCTGGTGGTAGCAGACCCCTGTGGACAGCTGCCCACCAGCCCTCCGGACCACAGGATGGCCTAAGCTCTCGCTGGGCAGGGGAGCACACCACGGGCTGGGTGCCACCTCCAACAGCATGTCCATGCTGCACCAAGGCCTTTGTTGCTGGAGCTAGGCTTTCCTCTCCAGGCAAAAGAAATTATTAACTCTCCACTGCTGTTTTACATTTTCCTCCAAGTATTGAGGCTTTCCTGAGGCCATTTTTATGTAAACCTAAGAAAATGTCATTTTGCACAAAATTTCCCACAGACCACAAATGGGCCTCAGCCTTCTTGGTGCTCAGCCTTGCCACTCAGCTCCACTCAGCTTGCCTCCAGCCGAGGACCAAACATCACTTTCCCATCTAGTAGCTGTAGTACAGGTTGTTATGCAAAAAGCAGTTTCTACCTCTTCCATGTGCTCAGACTGCTCCTAACACACTCTTAACACAAATGGCTTTTTTCTGAGGACATCTGCCCCTACCAGTGATGGGCTACTTCTGGAGATGCTTGGCTGCATGATGCTTAGGCTGCCTGGAGGACAAAATGCAGGACTGTCTTCAGCAGCAGTCCTGACCTAGACGTGATCTTGAATTCAGGTCTTAGAAATGCCACTTAAACCTGTCGTAAGTGCCACTGCAGAAAATGTGAGGAGATGCTGGGAATGGGATGACACTGCACTTCCCCACAGGAGAGGTGGGCTGTGCGTGAACTGAGACCATGCATACCAGTTCCACCACATGGAGAAGCACAGGTGCATACAATTGCATACACATGTTTAAACCCTGTGGTTTTCTACAAATGTTGTGGATGAGGTATAGGGTTGAACAGACAGGCCTGAGAAGAAGCTGTAGAAAACACGTGTAGCAGCAAGAATGAACGCTACTCAGTCTAGCTTAAAAACTGCTAGGCTTTCTTTGTTTTGTTTCAAAAGACAAATGCTGGGATATTTTTTATTTGCCTTCTGGTCTTTGAGGTTTACCATTCTCGTTGTCAAACTCTTCTCTGTGGCCATGAAGGCTAAACATTTACTATTCTGTAATGCAAGCTGTGAGTCGTAAGTAATTGCAGGACTGGAATAGGAGTCTTACATAAACTACCTGCTTCCATAAGACTTACCGTCATTCCTGAGAGCTTCAATCCTTTTTAGGATTAGTGAACAGTTCAGAAGCTGCCCCTGGTTTTCTTTGCTTGTTAATCTCCAATCAGATTTACTGAATAATTCTTTTATTGTTTATTTATGTTTGCCAGCAAACCAGTGGAAAGCTACCCTCTGACTTCTTCAACGGTTCATATCTGGGTATTGTGGTTTGTCATCTCAGCCAAGCAGGGATTTATTTTTTGTTGTTTTGGCCTGTGTGTTTCTTTTCATTAACAGCCTGGAGAGAAGAAAGTTTTGTAAAGGAAAGAATTAGCCTCAAAGGAGCTTCCACCTGTGGACATGGAAAAAATGGTTCCTATATAAAAGTTTTCTTTTCACAAAGGAGATCTAAAAAAATTCTTTCCTTGTGTTTTAGGGACATTACAGGACCCTGATTAGAGGGGAGAACCACCCTATGAGTTGCTTTGCAGGCAATTGAAGAGGACAGTCGCTGCCCTGTTTGGTTCTGGGCTGTCACCTTTATTCCTTCCCAAGATAAAGCAGAGACAGACAACAGAGCAAACAAAGCTAATGGATTAAGGCAAATTTGGAGCTGATTAGGCATGGTAAAGGAAGGAGTCAGTGCTCCATGGATAATTCATGATGAAACAGCTGCAGGCTTCTCTTTCGAGGCAGAAGTAGAGCTCAGCAAAGTATTTTCAACCTAAATAGTTCTTGGCTTTGAAAACTTACTTTATGACTCATTCACAGTATTTTGTAGTTTTGTTCGGAATTAACTAAATTGTTCAAGGTTAAAAAACAATGCCACCCAAACTCTTTGTTTTAACATTTTTTAAAGCTAAATACTGCCTTTTAAAACTTTCTGGTTTGGAACCTCCTTTCAAATTTGTTTTTAAAAAGTAGAAAAGGAAATGATCACCCAGCACTTGAAATCAAATTTGAATATTGAACATTTTTTTTATTTAATGAGTCGTTACTGATCACTGATGGTCTTCAAGAGTTGTAGTGTTTGGCCTAGACAGGTGTTTCAGCTGTAAGTTTTTTTGTTTCACTGAATGTCCCCCTGCATCCAACTACTTTCCGTTCAAATATCCCACACAAATCCACAAAGACCAATTCAGCTTCTCTGTGCCCTGTGCAAGTGCCAGTCTCAGAGGTGCTAAGCACCTATAAACTCAGTCCACCTGGCAGGGTAAGACACATATCTCCTTTCCTTTTGCTGGAAGAGTACGAGCCAGAGAAGTATACTACAAACATGCCAGCTTCCCTGATCCTGGCAGAAAAATATTGCTCTTAATGGTAACCCACTGCCTTACTTCTTTGTCTGTGGTTTTGGGATCTCTGCACAAGATCACTTGTGCTTGTGCAGAGAAACTCAGGATCACAAACATCATTAATCAGACACACTCGCAGGTATCTGGGACTTGCCGCAGACAGGACACTTTGGGGCTGTTGCTTTTGGACTTGCCCACACTGGCAGGTCTCTGCCTACAGATCTATGCATACAGGTGCATGATTCACGCTCTGAATGAACGCAGCAGGACCAGCCCTTCCCATTTGACTTGCAGTGCACTAGAACAAAAAGTGTCCATTTGTCCACTTTCCTATAGGGTGGGGCAAGAACAGGTCTGTATATATATGATATATTTAGTCTTAAAATTACTTGGACATTTAAAATTTCTGCTTCTGAGTTTCCAATTTCTTTTCCCTTTCCAATTTTCATTTTTCTGAAGAAAAAATCCCATAGCATTTTTAATTTATATTTTTTGTTGAAAATGAAACATTTCTATCCCCAAAAAGTAATTTCCAGAGCTTTATAATAGCAGCATGATTTAAAAAAATCTAGAAACTGAATCTGAAAATGCAAATATATGAAAAACATAAATTATTTTGCATAATCTGGCATCTACGTAATTGTCAGATTTGCTCTGTCTGGAAAGATATTTTCTTCTGGAATAACACACAGTAAATCAGCTCTAATCAGCTACTGGTAACTTTGTAATAGCTGGCAGTGAAGTCTAAGGTTTCCTTATAGTGAAATAAGACCTTTTATTAGATGGTTTTCTTCCTGGCCAGATGACCCTCCTTCTGCAACAAAGGGTTTACAAGTGTGGAAATAAAATTCTCCTCAAAGAGGAGAATCACTGCTTACCCTGACAGGGTTTACAAAGGAATTGACTCATTCCTCCCAGCCTAACCTGTCGTCAGATTTTGGTCCTGTTGAAGCACGGGTCTGTGAGCATTGATTGACTTGAGCAGGGGGCAGTATTAGTTTCCTACTGGGGGCCTGCTGAAATATGTCAGTGTGTGTATCTATGCCTAGTTACTCCTGCTGCTGCACTCCCTGACGCTCAGTGAGAAATCCCCTTCCCCAAACTTTTTACCATGGTTGGATGCTGGCATAGAGAGCAAGAGACTTACAGCAATGATATATTACCTTACCACCTGTCACCAACGAATACAGCGTGCAAAAGCGAAGTTTCCAAAACCTCTATAGGCTAGGTCACCCCAGGCACTGGAGAAAGGAAACAGTTTGGCAGAAGAAGACTCTTGCATCCCAAAACTGCATGTGAAATTCACACGGACAAACCCGTAGGAAGGCATGGCCTCCAGGAACATGTGAAGTGTGTAACAGCTGATGAACCCGGTACGTGGTGCCTGAAGGCACATATTCCTTTGTGTCAGCCGGCTAACTGGCATTAGTCATGGGAACTGATGTATCTGCCAGCCTTCCCTTAAGGACCTGTTCTTGAGGAAAAATTCTGGTCTGGCGAGAGTGGTGTAGCCTGGTCCATCCATTGGTCCATGTTGCTTGTAGTACTGCTGTAACATCCAACCCAAAATTCAAAGTACCAAGGATTATACACGAGCCCTTGTGAGAGGTGTCATGAAAAGAGATTATGAAGTCCCAGTAACTCCAGGGGCCCACCAGCTCTGCAAAAATACAGCAGATTCATGCAGAAGTTTGTTACTTTCCATGCCAAGTAATTCTTGCAACCTCTGGATAGCACAAAGGAGGCCTCCCATCTACGCAACATGAATTCAAGTAGGATCAGTTCACTAGCTTTGTGTGTTATGACTGCAGAGCTGGAAAGACTTCTGGCCTTTTAAAACATTCAGGATATGTAGTCAAACCAGGAGACAGTGTTTTTGTGAAAAAACTCCATTTCTTGCTGAAATTAAAAATCCTGCTGAGAATAGAAGTGCATAAATTGTAAGCTCAGTTATTAATTTCTTTTTCTGACCAGTTCTCTTTTTTTTGGTGGCTATTCATTCTCACATTGCTACCCAACTTACCAAACAAATTGTCAAACTGTAGAGCTGAAGTTGATGCTGTTAGTGCTTATCTACTGATAAGGTCTCATGTGACAAGCCCCCTCTTTCAGCTGCCCTCATACAGGTCTGTATTGTATGAATACACCCCTTTTCTAAACATGTTTCCTGTGTTGATCACTTTTCTGTCTTGTTCTCACTTGAGAACATGGCTTTCTCTTTCAACCCACTGAAATCAAACTTGAGCTTAAGAGTCCTTGCACTTGGGTAAACCATCTCTAATAAATCACTGCCTTACAACCCAAGAGGAGAATCAGGCCTATTCCCCTCTAGCCTCAAACTTGCTTAAACTCCAGCCTGATGGTTTGTTCCAAGACCTTACACCATCCTTTCTCTCTCTACACTCACACCCTCTGGAAAATTAACCTCTTCCCCAAGGATAGAGAAGGGCAATCTAAGTCCCTTGGGAGTCCAGCCATGACCTTTTTAAAAGTTAGAGACCTTTCCTGTCTGACACAATGCCCTGGAGGGAGTACACAGCTGAAATTGCATGAACTGAGCTTGCCTTGCAACCAGCCCAGCCAAGTGATTGCTAAATGCAACTCAACATCCACAGCAGATGCTTATCTACAACCTGCAAGCACCATCTCTCTGTGGTGAATCTGGCGATTGGTGCAGCTTTGGGGACAGATATTTGATACAAGGTTGATGTGCACACCGAGGACTGAAAACATGTCATTATAAAACTACTCCTTGAATTCAGGAGTGGCATGTCCTCACCACCTTCTGAGACTTCTCATTCATTATTTGGGTTTGTGCACTTTGGTTACATCAAATGTTTGCATCTATCATATGAAAATACAAAAGAAAGGGGGTGTTATGCTGGAAACTGACTTCATTAACTGATACCTTCCCTGTGAAACCTTGTCGTGGATTTCAAGCAGGGTCTCCAAGGTGCATTAAGCCCTTACACAGAAATGCCTTGATCCAGCACAGAGTTAGCACGCTGAAGCATTTAGGTGCATCCTAACTGGAAACACATCACCTTCATAAGACTTTGGTTGACTGAATGCCCAGTACACATGAGGTCTGCTGAGAAATAAGCAGAAAAAGAGAGTCTAAGTATCACGTCTTGCACGTTTTGCCCCCTCTCCCACGGTAAAGGAGCAGCAGTAACCACTTTAAGCCCCTCCAAGCCTCAGAGTGCCATGGCGAACAGCCAAGATTGCAGCCCTTTCCACTCACGTGTTCAATCTTGTAAACCCCAAGAGAGTCAATTGAAGCAACTCTCTAGGACAAAGATGATGCTGTTGCTATCCCTCCACCTACTGGAGTCCCTACCACCAACTTTTGGCAGTCACTTTCTACATTTTTCCCTTGCTCCTTATCCTCCAAGAATACAATTCAGCCCCCAGAAAGTCAAATGCAAGCTCTAAAAGCTGTTCAGCTAATGCAGCCAGAGGAAAGTTCCAGTTGTTTTTCTTGGATGACATACAGGATTTGATGAACAAGAAAAGAAAACAGTTTTAGGGCCTGATCCAACTTAGTGAGTGCTCCCACTGCATGCTCTCTGAAAAAGGTTGTCAAGACACAGATCTCATGCTGTGGCCAAGAGATTTCAAAGTTTCTTAAAGGAACACTTGACACCCATTTATTTCTAAACTGGGCACCCCAATGCATTAACTATTCTGGAAGAACTCGGCATTAGTAGACAGTATCAAAAAGCAGACAGCAAGCCGTTACAGAAGGAACTGTCTGCAGGAAAAGTACGGGAGTTCCTGTATGTTCTAGGTTGGGTCTTCAGACATGAGAGTTAAAAATACACACAGTTCTGGAAGGTCCATTACTGGTTTTCCATGTCCTCAGCAGGGAGCCCAAGGACATTTCTGGAACATCAGGTGAGGGCAGGGGAAATACTGAAAATGGGAAAAAGAATTTGCAGCTCCAATGCACATATCATTAGATACAAAAGATAAAGTAGGAAGCCTCCTGGGGACTACTGAGACAGAGAAAGTTAAAGATAAGGGGGGTGGGGGTATTCCCATAAAACTGTATCGCAAGCAGTAAAATGCAAAAGAAGAAATAAAGATCTCCAGACAGAAGACCATTGTTGTGCTACAGAGCTATCCAAACTGTTGTGCAAAATCAGGAAAGAACAGCATGAATTGGTTAATTATGCAATAGGACATAAACTCCTACCATTCATCCCTAGTGTACAGTTAGGAAAAAGACAGTATTACGCAAATTATGAAACATATTGCCAGTCCTCAGCTATTTTAAATTTTCTTCATTATTTACTGAAATTAAATGCAAGCTAAGAAGTTCAGAAATATTTCTTAATATGCTTTTGCCTCAGGAAAGGTCACTTGCTGCAGGAGAATTTATTCCTATGGGGATGATCAATACCTTTAACCTGTAGCTCTCTTTCAGCCATCAGATTCTCACCATCAGCAAATTGACCATAGACAGCTTACTACAATGCAGATAAAACACAGTTTTAACTCTTAAAAATACTTGAAGCAAGCAATCCCTGTCCTAAAGCAAGTAACTCCCATTCCCACCTTCAGTCCAGATACCATGTTCAATATTGAGATTGTAAAACTCTCTGGAGTAATTTTGTCTCATATCTTTTCTCATATGCATCCCCCTGCAGGCCTCAGGCATAGGCATTTCAGGTCTGCAGGCAGGAAAAGATGAGGCCTGTGAGTTAGTACATTTTTGCGGTGAGCTGTTAAAGAAATTGTGACCCCCAAGATGTGAAACGCAATTATGGAGTCCTAAAGAGGTGCTAAAAGATTATATGATATGATCCCTGGAAGGAGAAAGGAAGGCATAGGGCAAATCCCAATTTCAAATTTCATCCAAAAGACATCTGTCACTCAAAAACCTGGCACATGGAGGTCAGCTAGTATTTGTCATGGACAAAAGTTCTTGTAATGTTTTCTCCCACTTTGGGACCACAGATACCATCAAAAGTTCCTAAACACTTTGCTATGCCTCAGTTTCCTCCCTTGGGTCCTTCATCTGCCAAACTCTGCAGGAGCCACATTGAGGTCCACAGCACCACACAGCTGAGGATCTTGGCCAATTGGTATTTCTAGGAGAAGAGCAATCACAGGCACATTCAATGTGCACTCTTGCGCTGCTCCAAAAGTGCACAACTCCTTGCCAAACACAGCCATGGCAACTCCTTACCAATAACTGATAATGGCCTTGGAAGGACTTGCTCCTGAACTGGAGGAGAAAAACCTGCTCACGGAGCGGTTTGATAAGAAGCTGGGTGTCTGGTAGCTGGTGTTGTGCTGAAGTAACACTGGACCTCATGGAAGCTAAAAAACTCTTTTACTATGTGCCTGGGATGTGAAAGTCCTAGAAAGCAGGACCCTGGTCTCAAGCGGTGCCTCCAAGTTGCAGTCTAGCACAACTAGCAGCATCCTCAGGTCGGCACTGGTGTTGCCTAATGGTATAAATAGAAGCAAAGAGCTCCGGGATTCATTGACTAGAGCTGCAAGGAAACACGAGGCCACTCTGCTGTGACATGCTCCAACTAGCTTATTACTCTGTCTCCGTGTTAATGAAGAGATATCTGTTGGCTGCTAATCCAATAGTCATGTGGCCTTTCAGGGACACATGCACTGTTAGAACAATTCGTCATTTTATGCCCACTTGTGCTCCTGGGTGGTTTGTTTAGCTTTCAGGCCCCAAGAGCAGTCCTGAAGAGCTGTATATCCAGGGGACATCCTCCCCCTCCTGATCTGGCTTTGCAGGTCCTACAGACAAGTAGAAACAAAGAGAGACCTTGACACTTGCTTACATACCTTCTCATTCCCTCTGGATGACTGCGCTAGAGGGAAGTGGCAACATGACTCTCCAGCACTGTCATCCTTCAGAGACTTTAGAATGCCACTTCCTCCACTGTGGTCCTCCTTCTCCAGAGAGTACATGGTACACCCATGTTAGTTACAGCATCCAAAATCTCCCAAAAGTTTCTGGACAGGTGATCCATTTTGATACTAAATCCTAGGCTTTGCTTGTCCTCAGTAGCAGGAAAGACAACACAATGTCATTTTCTTTGAAAAAGTTATCTTTGTATTATTCAGGAAGGATCCTTCTTCTCTGAATTCAAGACACACAGGTATGTGCAGTGTGAGCAAGTGAGAAGTCATATGTTCCTCCTTTGTTACTGTCCTCTTTCCTATGCCATAGTCAACACAACCAATGTAGTTCTTGTAACAGAGCCTGAAACACCACTAGAAGCAGCACACCCTGGGGGCAAGTGGCCCAACTGCAAGGACCAGGACCTCAACAGTCACCAGCCATCCATGCTCAGGCAGCTGAACCATTCTCAGCTCTTGGATACTACAATATGTACCCAAGCAGGCTGCTTCAGGGCTAATTTGGCCCCAACGAGTGGATATCATGGCAGTGATGATATACCATGCAAGACAAAAAGCAGAGGTGAGGAAGGGCTGCCAACAGCAAAGCAGGGCCCCAGCCAAGACTGAGGAGG